>PVJC01035961.1:0-17977 GCA_004026665.1 Murina feae | reverse complement strand
AGTTCTTATTTTCTCTCATAGATTTGTTACAGGCACAGTTTTAAAATTTAATTTTGCTAAACCTGGCACATCCATCTAGTATATATTTAATTTAGTTCCCTAGGGTGCTTTTAGTTAACCATTATTGTTTGCTTTTAATGTCTCTTTTTTTTTTTTTTTTGCCTAAATTGCGCTTAAGCTTTCATACAAGGGTATTCTGCAGATCATGTCAATGCTTTCAAAAGCAGCATGACTAAGTTTGTTGAGAAGGTGACGAGATTTTGTCCTAATCCATGTTACTAGCGGGATATACATGTAAATTTATTTTAAAACAGAGAGTTTTCCAAATAGCTACCTGTGATTAAAAAAATAACACTTACTACCTTTATGCAACCAAAGTAGACCTCAAATTCTACCGTGATCTTTGGGAGTCCTCAATGATTTCACACTACATCCCTTGGATGGAGCCTAAGGGAATAAAATTATTTCAAATAATAGTTACATAGCTAAGAGTTTATGCGCATCACTATGAGAAACTAACTGCCCTCATGACAAACCTGTTCCTTCTTAAAGAGAAGAAAGACATATGCCCAAGGTCTCTCTGTTGTTGGGAGGTGATATAGTATATCTTTCAGGATTAAACTCTGAGATACAATGTCACGTGGTCACCCTCTTAGAAAAGGAAATGCAACCAGTACATATGCTCTGGTTCTTATCCATTTCCAATAAGATGTCTATTTAAATTCCAAGAGCTTCTCCCTGGTGCCAGAGTGTAGGTCAGAGAGAGAGAATTCTAACATATTTTTTGAACTAATGCAATGCTTGCTTATCCATTTGAGAAACATTTATTATGTACATACTATGCTCCTGGCACATAGAGGTGAACATTCCAGAAAGAAACATAGCTATACAAAGAGGCACAATACTATGCAATATGGGTTACCATAAACCTGTGAGGAACTTCAACCCAGGAGGGAATGACCTCTGGGCTCAGCCATAGGGATAAAGGTACATCAATGCCTAATTTCACTCCCTTTAACCTACTTTCCAAACTGTTCTACCCTCTCCAAGTTGGCAGCGCTCTATGCTCTCCCTCCATACCCCCCCCCTTGCTTTTCTGCAAAGATCTAGCTCCTCCATAACAAGGCTTTCAAGTCCCTTCTCTTCACCCAATCATCTCTCTATATCACCACCTGTCCTTTTCTGTTTTTACTATTATGGGATGAATTTGCCCATCTCTTCCAGGTCCTCCAGGATTGGGCCTCATGCTTGTTTCTTCTGAATATTTTTCCCTCAGACTACAAATATGCCAAAGTATCCTATATGCTTAAACACAAAAGAAACAACAACAATAACTTTCATCTAACCAGCAGGGTTGTTACTTTATATATATTTTCTTCTCCAATAACCACAACTAAAGCAGGCCTAGGATGTCTGCTGCCAATTCCCTGTCCCATTCCACTTTCTATTCAAATTACACTACAGAGTCTTGTATGAGTTCAAATCCAATAGATAGTTCTCAGCCACCATTCTGTGTTCAACTTCACCAACATTTGACTTTGGCCCAATTCCTTCTTCCTTCTTCCCAAATTTCATAAAATTTCTCTTAAACAGCACTTTCCTAAATATGCTTCTAGCAACGCTCCTGTACAATTTAAGTACCTGTGCATACAGTCTTCCTCTACCCCAAATCAAACATTGCCTCTGCTTGATATGACCTTCCTCTCCTCTGACTGCAGAAATTTCATGCGTCATTCAAGATCTGAAGTGTCACCCAGTCTACAAACCCCCTCTGTTAGCCAAAAGTTAGTGCTTTCATCTATGATTCCATAGCACATATTTTTCACCTTCTGACTTTTTGTTCTGGTTTCTTAAAATTACGGCCTTTTCAAAAGTAGAGGGGAAATATGATAGACACTGATGCTTCAACGAATAATATTTGTCATGTTTCAGATATATTTCTTAGGTAAAAAATTACACATGTGACAATACCCTCTGATTTCCCAGAGAAATCTACTGCTATAAATAATTCTACCTAGAAGCAATAGACTATTTGTTCTATATTTTGAATGCCTATATGTTTGTATGTGTATTTACATAACCATAATACAGATAAATATGTGTATATATATGCATATACACATATGCACATTATATGTAAGCACTTACGTACATAATATTTATGTGTATGTTTAATTTTTTTATATAAAGCCAGTACTTTACAACTGGCTTTTTAGTAAACATGATGTTTAATCATTTATATCGACTGATATATATGGTTTACATGGTAGAATGGATCATTAATTTTAAATATGCTTATAAATCCAATCACATCTATCCATTGTTCTATCACTGGACATTAAAGATTTTATTGTTTTTGCTTGCTCTATTTTTCTGTTACAAGCATTGCAGAAACATTTAGCACACATTTCTTTGTTCATATACATAGCCATTTCTACATAGTATACCTATGGTGCCACAAAGTCTTCATTTCCTGACAAGAAGTGACCTGTATGTGTTTTCTAAAGCTTTGCAGCTATTTTTTTTCACCTTTAGGTTTATAATACATCCAGATTTTACTTTGTTAAAGGTGCAAATGTATTGATTTGGGTTGGAGATAGAAGACTGGAAAGAGAATGGTACATTTTACTCTTATTTTACTTTGATACATAGCTCTATGAAGATGTTCCTTAAATAACACTGAATGTGGATTATCTTTATTCTATTAATACAAATTAAATTAAGATGCAAATATTTGTTTCAGTAGTATCAAACACATGAACAGTGTTAATTCTCAATGCCCTGAAGAGAATAAATAAATAAACACTGTGCCATTGTAATAGTTATACAACTATTACAGAAAATTTGAGGGAAACATTGCTTATAATTCTACCACTGGAAAAAAATCACTGCAAGCCATTAGATAGTTTTCTTCAAATAGCAGTGACAGAGATCATAATCAAAATATCTACATAATTTTGTATCCTTCATGCTTCAAATACCAAATTTTTCTAAAATTACTATACACTTAAGTTTGTGATGCATGTAAGAATGTTGCAAAGGATGGATCCATGACAGCTATGTGCTAGATCAAAGATCCTCTTCCTTTTCCTTTTTTTTTTTTACATTTGCCATCTCGTCTTCATTACATTTAATGCCCTTGAGAACACATACAGTATGTTGGACATCTTTGTAAAAGCCAAAATTCTGAGTGGAGATACCACACAATACAGGTGCTCAATTAGAACTGAATTTTGTGTACCCAAAATACAGAACTTTAGAACTGGGACAGACAATGAGTATCTAATATAATAAAAGAGTAATATTGAAATTGACCATTTCTATGGGATGCCTAAGCCATGCCCACCAGACAATCAGGGCAGCTGTATGCAAATTAACCCAGCCAAGATGGAGGCCGGCAGTCACGGAGCTAGTGTAAACAGAGGCTTCCCTTGCAGCAGGAGTAAACTGTCTGCCGGCCGGCTGGCTGGGTTTCTCCCGGCTCCAGGCAACATTCTTGCAATATTGTCTCAATTATAGAAGCCTCAGAGCTGAAGCAAACAGCAGCCTTCCGTTGCACCAGCGATGGAGGAAACTGCCTGCCTAGAGTCTACTAAGGCAACATTCTTTCAATTATAGAAGCCATGACCTGAAGCCAACAGGAGGCTTCCTTACCTGCCTAGGCCTTGGCTTAAAGAACAGTGTATCAATTATGGAAGATAAATAAACCCCAGAAACCTGCTTCCAGCCAGCCTTGCTGGAGCATTGGGTCAATGGGAGCTATGGGCAGCCTGAAAGCCTGAAAACAGCCCTCAGGCCCACACCCAAGCTGGCCACACCCCAATGGGGTGAGGGTTCCCACTGGGGGGCTTGGCCAGCCTGCAAACAGCCATCAGCCCCTCACCCAGGCTGGCCAGTTACCCCAGTAGGGCCTTAAAACCTGAAGGGACTGTGGGAAGCCTGCAAACAGCCATCAACCCTGCACCCAGGCTAGCCAGGTACCCCAGTAGGGACCCAAAACCTGTAGGGGCTGTGGGAAGCCTGAAAATGGCCCTCAGCCTGTCACCCAGGCTAGCCACATCCCAATGGGGTGAGGTTTCACACTGGGGGGCTTGGCCAGCCTGCAAACAGCCATCAATCCCACACCCAGGCTGACCAGATACGCCAGCAGGTGGACATCCCCCGAGGGGTCCCAGTCTGCGAGAGGGCACAGGCCGGGCTGAGGGACCTCCCGAGTGCACAAAATTTTGTGCACCAGGCCCCTAGTCTCAGAATAAGAATAAGAAGATTCAACTCTATGAGAAATTAACTGTTTTTACTATTTCATAAATTCCTCTTGGACTTTGATGTTCTTGGAATGTAAATTACTAGCATAAAAACAGATATATTCTGATGCTTAGAATCATGCATTTCCAGGGTTAGAACGTCTATTACCCTTTCACGATGAGAAATTCCTTTCCCTGCTCTGAAGGTTCACCAGGTATAACCTTTTGATTCCATATTATTTCACCACTTTAATAGAATCTCAAATACTCAATTCTCCTTAGAAACAAATGTCATGATATTAACCATGCATATTAATAACAGCAATTAAAACTTTCCCACAGCTTCAGTATTTCAAAACAGCACCCTGAAACTCTCACTGTGGAAACTGTGCTAAATATATATATATATATATATATATATATATATATATATATATATACACACATATACACACACACACACAGATATTTAATTATATTTATTTTTTATGAACCAGAGATAATTATGTAATAGTTACAGGTAAAACTGAACTTTTATGTATACAGAATAAATTATATAATGTGTGAGCTGTTGGAACTCCTTCTCTCTAATATAAATTTATCTCCTCACTACCAGCAAATTCACCAGAAGGTACTCCCACCTGCCCTGTGGCCAGTTATCCTAACTGCTAATCCTACAAACTACACAAAACCATGGCATCACCTATACAGGTGTCATTAAATGCTGCATGCTGCATATACATAGCAAGAATAATGAAACAGGGCTCAAAAACATGAGTTTTAGAGATTTCCTCAGCTACATTGAATTCTGTGACCATGGACAGATGAAATAAATTATCTGGACTTTATGTGATCCATTCTTTAAATTAGGATAATGCATATTTCCTAACTATATCAATTATGTTATGAATGTGTGATTGTGGCCTGCCAGCATGGCTCAGTGGCTGAGCGTCAACCTATGAAACAGGAGGTCCTGGTTTGATTCCTGGTGAGGATACATGCAGCGGTTGCAGGCTCAATCCCCAGTGGGGCCCATGCAGGAGGCAGCTGATTGATGATTCTTTCATCATTGATGTTTCTATCTTTCTCTCCTCCTTTCCACTCTGAAATCAATAAAAAATATTTTTTTTAAAAATAAAAAGGAAAAAACAATGATCGTGTAAACAAGTTTTTTTCTGTTCCCGCTTCTCTTTGCCCACACCTCCGCCCCAATAAAAGAAGTCCAGAGCTAGGATTTCCAGGAGTACTATATGGCTTATGAGTTTGCTGGGGACTCAGACTTCTTTTAGGTCTAAGATAGTCCATAGTACTTAGTGTCCTAATGGTTGCTTACATTCCAGCCTTAACATTCTAGGTAACAAGACAATGGAAAGGTCAATAAAAGTATGCAAACCAGCCTGGCTGGTCTGGCTCACCAACCTAGGACTCAAGAGGTCATGGTTCGATTCCCAGTCAGGGCACATACCAAGATTGGGAGTAAGCAGGAAGCAGCCAATCAATGATTCTCTCTCATCATGGATGTTTCTACCTCTCTATCCTTCTCCTTTCCTCACTCTTTAAAAATCAATAAAAACAAATTTTAAAAATAAAAGGAAAAGATTACTTTCAAAAATGTGCAAAGTAACCCACCTATATTTTAATGTGGTTTCCAAGAAGCTTCCCCATAATCTTTCTGCTCACACTGGCCCATCTTTTAGCCATCCAATTTGTAAGGGAAGTGAGTAATACAGTCTTAGGGGGCCACATGTCCAGCTCAAAGTCGGGCATCTATCTTTAAGGAAAAGAGGGTGAGGACATCTTAGTTCAGTTGATGACCAGTTGCAACTCCATGAGTAAACCAAGGCCTGGGCAGATAGTAAGGTGTAACTTCCATCTAATCTAATAAAAGAGTAATATGCATATTAACCGTCACTCCAAGACACCTAAGCCATGCCCACCATCCAATCATAGCGGCTGTATGCAAATTAACCCAGCCAAGATGGTGGCCAGCAGCCACAGAGCTAGAGCAAACAGGAGGCTTGCTTTTCATCATTGCACCAGTGATGGAGGAAACTGCCTGCCTGGGTCGGCTGGGTCTCTACTGGGCCTCTGCTCAAGGCAACAATGTTTCAATTATAGAAGTCATGAAGTTGAAGCAAACAGGAGGCTTCATTGCCTGCCTTAAGCCTCTGCTCAAGGCAACAAAGTTTCAATTATAGATGATAAATAAACCTCAGAAACCTGATTCCAGCCAGCCTCGCTGTGATGTTGGGTCAATGGGAACTGAGGGCAGCCTGAAAACAGCCCTTAGCCCCTCACCCAAGCTGACCACACCTCCATGGGGTGAGGGTCTCCACTGGGGGGGCTTGGCCAGCCTGAAAACAGCCATCAGGCCCTCACCCAGGCTGGCCAAGCACACCAGCAGGTGGACATCCCCAGAGGAGTCCCAGACTTTGAGAGGGCACAGGCCAGGCTGAGGGTCCCCCCCGAGTGCACAAATTTTTGTGCACTAGGCCCCTAGTATCTTAAGAATTACAATTCTATAATTCTATAATCTTCATCTATACAAATGTAAAAGATCCTTGCTATGTGCACATGCACACATATATTTACCCTGCCTGTCAAATTTATGAATATGAAAATCTAGCATAAAAACACAATCTTTTTTATATGCACAGTTTTTTAAAAATAACATTTCCATGAGGAGTTAAAGCTTTAATATCTACAAAGTTCCTAAAAAGGAAAAAAAAAACACATACACATACCACAGAGCTGAGAACCTGCTATCAATTCCATTCACAGTGGCAGAATGGCTCTAATAGCAAAGACATTTATGAGTCATAAATTACCATTTATAAATGCAGTGTTTAGTGTTCATTTCAATGGACGACATATGGTCGCAACATTTTCAAATAGCTTGAACTGATAAATAGGTCACTGAAGTGGTTCAATTTGTTAAAATGCTAACACATTAACTCCTGCAGGAGTCAGGCTGCAGTTTTGCATCTGAAATGCTGAGCAGTGACTTTGAGATTGCAAGATGCTACCTTTGGAAACTGGGCCAGGATTTATGAAGTGGGCCTTGCAGTCCATTTTTCATCATGATTTATATGATTCAATGCAGAGAGACTTAGTGATCCATCAAAAAGAACCCCACTTGTTTGCCTTCATGTTTCAGAATGAAACTTCCCTCAATATCAACAATGTCGCACTATTTTAGTTGAACTGCTTCTGAGATATATGTAGTGGACGTAGGGGCCAGAATATTCCCAGTTATTTTAATACAAATTAGTGACATTATTTAGCCCTTTCAAGGGTAAAAAAAAAATTACAGTAGAAAGATGTCTGATTTATAGTTTATACATTTATAATAGACTAGGGGCCCGGTGCACAAAATCCATGCACTGGGAGAAGGGGTTCCTCAGCCCAACTTGCTCCCTCTCATGTACTGGGAGCTCTCAGGGGGCGTCCTACTGACAGGTTATGGCCGCTCCCTGCTTCCTTTGGGGAGCAAGCCTAAGCCGCAGTCTGGCCTCCCTTTGTGGGAGGTGACCAGGCTAATCAGGGAAAGCTACCAGCCCCATCATCCCACTGCTGCAGCCACTGCCAGTCACTGCAGCCACCAAGGTGTTTTCATCAACATGGACTCCAGTGCCTTCACCATGAAAAAATGACAACTTTCTTTAGGCATTTTCAAGATGTGTCTTTCATACAATATGACCTTTCTTTCTTTCTTTTCTGTTTCTCTTTTCTTTCTTTCTTTCTTTCTTTCTTTCTTTCTTTCTTTCTTTCTTTCTTTCTTTCTTTCTTTCTTTCTTTCAATTCTCACCTGAGGATATGTTTCCATTGATTTTTTGAGAATGTGGAAGAGAAGGGAAAAACAGAGAGAAGCAACAAAGTGAGAGGAACACTTTGATTGGTTGCCTCTTGCATATGCCCTGACCTGGGCCCAAGCCAGGGAGGAGCCTGTAACCTAGGTACATGCCCTTGGTCAGAACTGAACCCAGACCCTGCAGTCAGCAGGCTGAGGCATTATGCACTGATCCAAATTGGCTAGGGCAGGATATGACATTTCTTAGCCCTCCAGCAGTGAACCTTCTTTTTTTTTCTCCAGGAGTGTGGTGGAAAAACCTTAGATCACCTTTATGGATTCTTATTACCCAAGTTACTAAGAATATTACCAGTGACATACAGGGAGCTTAGCCAATGAGCGGTAAGAAAAGGTGTTTCCTCTGTAGTTCACTCTGATCACTGGCTCCACCCCTGTGTAGGCCTGTAACCTCTGTCTGAGGATGCAGGCCTGGGCAGAAGACCCCCAAGCCCCTCTGATCGCCAGCTTCACAGAGCCCAGGCCTCTGCAACCACTGACTCTGATCCTGCCCCCTGCCATCACCAGCTCTGCCCTTGCCCCACTGGCAGCCTCTGGCCAAAGCTATAGGCCTGGGCAGAGTACCCCAAGCCCCCTGCTTTGCCGGCTCCACCTGTGCCCAGACCCCTGCATTGCCAGATCCACCCTTGCCCAGGCCCCTCAGATCACCAGCTCTGCCACTGCCCAGGCCCTGAGATTGCCGGCTCCATCCCTGCACCACTGCAGCCTCTGGCCAAGGCTGCAGGCCTGGGCAGGGGACCCCCAGACCCCTGCTTTGCTGGCTCTACTGGTGCCCAAACTCCTACAATCACAGGCTCCTCCCTTGCCCCTCCAATCACTGGCTCTGTGGAGCCCAGGCCCCTGCAATCTCTGGCCTTTCCCCTTCCCAGGCCTGAGGCCTCTGGCCCAGGCCTTATGCCTGGTTAGGGCACCCTCATACCCCTCCAATCACTGGCTCTGCCACTGCCCCCTCCAATCACCGGCTCCACCCTTGTCCATGCCTGCGGCCTCTGTCAAAGGCCTCTGGCCTGGGCAGAGGACCCCCAGCCCCCTCTGATCGCCTGTTCTGCTCCTTGGGGCCCCTGCCTTCCCCGCCACCTGCCTGGCTGATAGTCCTGACCACTTCAATGGCGGGGCTGAGCCAGACTGGACACCGCCATCTTGTGGCTATGGGGGCGGCCATCTTTGTGATGGAGTGATGCCTAATTTGCATATTGCTCTTTATTAGATAGGATATGAACTTAGTCTCAACAATAAGGAGTTAACAACAATAGCTGAATAAACTGAAAAGAAAGAGAAAAACCCAAAAAACTCTTCTCAGATCCTTCACAGAGCTTAAGTCACAGGTAGAGCTGCTGACCTCAAAATTGGAGAGTTAGCTCAGCTGGTGTTTCTCAGTGGTTTTCGCATTGACCTATGAACCAGGA
This sequence comes from Murina feae, assembly GCA_004026665.1. Classification (NCBI taxonomy): domain Eukaryota; kingdom Metazoa; phylum Chordata; class Mammalia; order Chiroptera; family Vespertilionidae; genus Murina; species Murina feae. The sequence goes on along the minus strand of PVJC01035961.1, from coordinate 8,459 downwards.
GGTCATGGTTCAATTTCTGGTCAGGATATATGCCTGGATTGCAGACTGGATTTCCAGTAAGGATCATGAAGAAGGCCGCCCAATCATTGATATTCTTCTCTCTTCATTGATGTTTCTCTTTCTTGTCCACCCTCTCCCTTCCTCTCTGAAATCAAAATTTTTTTAATAAAAAAGAGAAATAGGCAGGTAATGTAATTCACAACTTGCAATAGTGGAAGCCCATAGCAGAACCTCCTTCAGGAACCAATACTGAAGGAGGAAAACCTGAACTGCAATTGACTAATTGCTAAGGCCTCATTGTGCACTGAGAGTTGTGAGCTCCAGGAGGATCCAACCTAAGGGGAGCCCCCCAACATTTTTGTGGGTCTTACCTCCAAGAGTTGTACCAGATTCTCACTGTGAATATCAGAGAAAAACCCTCCTGGGCTTCCAGCAGAGGGAGAGAAAATATAATCACTCTGAAACATGCAAGAGCATTCTGTTCTTCTTGACAAGGTCTGCCCTTAAGAGAAACTATTTCACCAGAGATAACAGAACTACTGGGGATTTATAAGAGCCTAACTGAGTTGGGGAGGAGAATTATCCTACTCCGGCCTGCCCTAGCTTTCCCCACGGAGAAATGGAAATACAGAAATACCCAATTCCACCCCCTTCTAGCCCTCCAGTGGAGGAAAGGCAATACCCAACTCAGCCCCTTCTAGCCATCCTGTCTAACTTCAGGTGAGGAATACTGAGAAGCACATGTGAGATTCACCATCCATGGTGCAGCCTCACTAATAGCCCAGGACCTGCCCTAACTGGTTTGGCTCATTGAATAGAGTGTCACCTTTCTGACTCGAGGGTCCCAGGTTCGATTCTGGTCATGGGCATGTACCTTGGTTGCGGGCACATCCCCAGTGGGGAGTGTGCAGGAGGCAGTTGATTGATGTTTCTCACATTGATGTTTCTAACTCTCTGTCCCTCTCCCTTCTTCTCTGTAAAAAAATCAATAAAATATATTTTTAAAAAAGAGCCCAAGACTTAATCATAGAACTGGAAAGGTTCTCCTCCTCCCACACCTTACCACTCCATTGCTAAGGGCCTATTTACTGCAGTTCCTTTACACAGTTACCATGTCTAGCTTCTGACAATGAATTACAAGGCATATTAAAAGTCAGAAACACAGTTGATGATCCAGTGCAAACATCAGAACCAGACGGCAGGGATGTTGGAATAATCAGATGAGGATTTAAAAATTACTATTATTAATAGGCTAAGGGCTCTAACAACAATAACAAAAACAGATGTTATGCAAAAAGTGATGAACATTATAAGCAGATAAAGAATTTCTAAGAAAGAATAAAAATTAAGTGCTAGAGGCCAAACACACTGTAACATAAATAAGAATGCCTTGATGTGCTTATTGGTAGACTGGACATGACTCAGGAAATGTTCTCTGAGTTTGAGGCTTATGTCTGTGGAAATTTCCAAAATTGAAAAAAATCAAACAAAAATGACTGAAAAAAATAAAGCAGAATATCCAAGAAATGTGGGACAGCTATAAAAGATCTAACATATACATAATGGGAATACCAGAAGCAGAAATAATAGAAAAAAGAATGGAAAAACATTTGAAACAATAATGACTGGGAATTTCCCCATATTAATGTCAAATATCAATCCACAAATCCTGGAAGAGAATACCAAGCAAGAAAAAAAAGGGTGGGGGACTTACATCTAACTTTTTTAAAGAAAGGTTGTTTGCAGAGAAGCTACTATAAGAATCACATCAAACATTTCCTGAGAAATAATTTAAGCAAGAAAACAGTAGAGGTATTTAAAATATTGCATGTGAAAAAACCAACAACCTAGAATTGTGTATAGCATTAATTTATTTCTTGTGATGTGAACAGTAAACAAAAGTTTCTCAGATAAAAATTGAGAGAATTTATTATCAGTTTACCTGTCTTGCAAAAAATGTTAAAAGGAGGTCTTCAGAAAGAAAATAATTATAAAGGCCAGAAATTCAGATCTACATAAAGAAGAATATAGCAGTAGAGAAGGAATAAGTTAAAATAAATTTAAATTTTTATTTTTAATTGATTTAAGAGCTAACAGCTTGTTCAAAACAATAACAGCAACAGAGATTTGATTATGTATGCTAACACACACACATACAAATAAACACTTATGTATATGTAAAATGAATGCCATTGGTGACACAAAGGACAGGAGGAAAGCATTAGGAATTTTTTGTTATTATGAGGTATTTAAACTACATGTCACCCTAATGAACTTAATAAAATTATTTTAATTAAAAAATTTAAAGCATAATGCTATTTACATTAAAATCACTGAACTGAAATACTAGGTATAAATTTAACAAAATAAGTATATAAGATGCTCCACATCATCTTATTGAATAAGATGAATATGATGCCATCAGGGGAATGCAAATTAAAACAGTAAATTAGAGTCTCCAAAATCTATAATATTGATAATACCAAATACTGGCAAGGATATAAAGCAATAGGAATTCTCATTTTTGCTGGTGGGAATGCAAGATAGCATAGCCATGCTGGAAGATAGTATAACAGTTTCTTATAAAAATTAAACATATTCACATGTTCCTTAACAAATGCTCCTTAGTATTTGTCTAGCTAGGTTGAAAATCTATTTCCATATAAAATACTGAACATGGATGATAATTGATTCTTTATTCAAAATTATCATAATTTAGAAGCAACCAAGGTGTCCCTCAGTAAGTGAATCCATAAAAGTCACTCTGTCTACCTCTGCTATGAAGGTCTCTCATTAAATCTACCATCTCCTCTCAAGGTCTGAATCCAGCTGATCCTTTTCATCGTCTAAAATTTCTTGCAAGAAAGCCTGTGATTTGCCCCCACAAAAACTATTAAACACGGTTACAAATGCCTGTTTTTTCATTCCAGAGCCCCCCCCCCCTTTTTTTCCTGAGGACAAAAACCATGCTTCTCTTCCTCTCATCCCCTTGTAGAGGGGCAATATGATATGATGTTTATGCAAAATGACTTGGGAGCATATTGCTTAGGGTTGAATCTTAGCTTGAACACTTATTATGTGCATGATGTTTGGCAAGTCATTTAACTTCTCTCTGCTTGTTTCCTCGTCTGTAATACGGGGATAATAAAATCTACTGCAGAGGGTTGATGAGCAAAGGAGGAGAAATAAGAAATGAAAAGTGATTCAAAGAGTAAATGACATATAATAAGCCATCTAGAAGTCTTAGCTTTTATTGCTGCAACACTGCACTTGCCATGATGTTACTCTCCCTGGGAAGACTTGGAATGTCATTTTTCTCTCCTGTAAAAGAAAGGGTCTTGTCCCGATAGAAAGATTATATGCAAGTGATGAGGGGCCTCTGTGGGGTAAAGGGCTTTCTCTGAGCCTTGAAATCATATTACAAGAAAAATATTTTCTGTCTTCTTTTCTATCTCTGAGACTCTGACCTCCTTTGAAGATCTGAAAAGAGATTAAATTCCTCACAGCCCAGTGTTATCTTCTGCCCAACCCAAAGTCAAAACGGTTCATAATGGTCAGCTCTTGCAGGAAAGAAACCACATTGTACGTTTGGATTTCATCAAGTGGACAGATGTGGTTACTCCTGGCTGTGACTGATAGAGGCAAGAAAATAGTAAGCGCAGAGAGAAGCCATAGACAAACAGAGCCCTTTTATAACAGATCCCATGCCGGCTATGTTCAGTCTCCAGGCCAGTTACGCAGGGGGCAGTAGGCAGACATGTTCAGGAGAAATATGACTCTAAAATCAAAAACTCAGCAGGAAGAGTCAGGGCTAGGAACAAGGAGGCTCAGTTTCCAGATTATGTGGTTCTAGATTATACAGAACCATAAGGGATGATTTGAATCAGAGACTTGTTATAGATATCTGACCTTCTCAACCATGAGAGTTGGTAAAGCAGCATTTGGCTCAACTGTTTTTCTGTTTTTCTACTTTTGCATCTTAATGTGAGTCTGAACTCACAGAGCAGGCAGCAAGAAAGAAAAAAATATCATGACTCAAGGGTAACTTGAATCTATGCCTTTATCTTACCAGACCTAGGGAGCGGGCCTAAGCTGGCAGTCAGATATCCCTAGTGATGCCACGAAAGTGGGAGAGGCTCCTGCCACCTCCACTGTTCTCACCAGCCATGAGCCCAGCTCAGGGCTTTTGGTTGAGTGGCACTCTCCCTGTGGGAGTACACTGACAATCAGGGGGCAGCTCCTGCATTGAGCATCTGCCCCTGGTGGTTAGTGCACATCATAGCAATCAGTCACTCTGCCATTTGGTCGATTTGCATATTAACTTTTTATTATATAGGATTCTTATGTCTCTTCTCCTCTCAAACATGCTAGTATTTTTTACCCTAATTTATTTACCCTCAGTTGAAAAAAATTCCATACAATGAACTTATTATTGAGAAAATTTCACTGACTTATTGGCTCATACCACTCCTATTTTGATAGAAAATAGGAATGGTATGAGCCAATAAGTCAGTGAAATTTTCTCAATAATAAAACAAAAACAAAAACAAGGCAGCAGTGGCATCTCAGGCACCAGAAAAATACTAAATGAGAGTCATTTTCTAGTGCCCCCCAAAATCCATTATTTAGATAATGTACTAATTACACATGTAAGTGTCTCCCTGGTCACCTCTTTAAATGTTCAACAACATATTATAAAAGAACAAAGTATAGTCAACAGAACTAAGTAACGGCATAAAACAGGCTAATTTGGTAAATACTTATTTACATTGATATTTGTAAATGAACAAAAATGGCCAATGATTTTCAATAATTGGTATTCCTGCCTATTCAGTTATAAAAATCATCTTTCTATAGTTCTCTTAGAAGTCAGACCCTACAAAGCTCCTTGTTTCCTAGACTCCTCCACAATTCAGCTGGGCTTCACTCAGATGAGGTTTGTCAAGGCAGGGGGACCTGGAACCTGCAGGCAAGGGAGATCTGATTTTGATTTTCAGTGAAAATCAAGCCATAGACGTGAAAAATGTTGCTACATTATACCAACATCTCTTTTATAATGTTTCACTGTGCTTAGATTGGACAATGTTCTCCTGAGTCCACTTCCCTGCATGCCTCTGATTAGGGCTGGCCACTAGAGAAAGTTGCACCAGATGAGCAGGAGTTAACAGATGTCATGTCTGTTCTTTGGAGGTGGGAGTGGGTCAGATCTTGTTGCTGCTCTCTCATGTTTGTGCAGCTCTCTTGGCTCACCTTGCTGGTGATGGCAGAAATGGGGAACATGCCTTCTTAATTCCCACAGGAGTTCTTACTCCAGGTTCTCTCCATTCTGGGTCAGATGGGAGGGTAACTTCTCCAGGAAGGGGCTGGCTGTTTCTGCAGGTCCAAGGAGTGAAGCTGGAGACTTGCAAAAGAGGAGAAGCTAACATGGGTCTGGTAAGATAGAGGCACAGATTCAAGTTACCCTTGAGTCACATTCATTTTTTTCTTCCTTGCTGCCTGCTCTGTGAGTTCAGACTCAGGTTAAGATACAAAAATAGAAGAACAGTTGAGCCAAATGCAGCTTTACCAACTCTCATGGTTGAGAAGGTCAAATGTCTATAACAAGTCTCTTATTCTAATCATCCTTTATGGTTCTGTATAATCTAGAACCATATGAATCTTTGTTTTTAGGATCATATTTCTCCTGACTATATCTGCCTACTGCCACCTGAGATCTGTATGACTGCCCTGGAGATTGAACACAGCCAACAGGGATCTGTTATAAAAGGACTCTGTTTGTCTATGACTTCTCTTTGCACCTACTATTTTCTTGCCTCATCAGTCACAGCTAGGAGTAACCACATCTGTCCACTTGATGAAATCTAAACATACAAAGTGATTTCTTTCCTGCAAGAGCTGACCGTTATGAACAATTTTGACTTTGGGTTGGGCAGGGAGCGGACCTAAGCCGTTAGTCAGACATCCCCCCGAAGTCACTCAGACTGCTAGAGGGCAAAGGCCAGGCTGAGAAACCCCTCCCTCCCCCAACTTGTGCACTGGGCCTCTAGTCAGATATAATCATACTAAAGGTAAACTTCTCTATGTTCAAAGTTTGCCCCTGGGAAATGTTATGTCAACAATCATTACTCATCACCTTCAGAATACAGTGGATGAAAATTACAAACATTTGCAAAGACACATTTCTGATTCTCTAGATCCTCATCATAAAATTAGAAGAAAAAGACTTCTCTTCATTGACCTTTATCTGGAATTTCCACTAACCATGCATTTATTCCTATCATAAGGGAAGTTGCAGGCATGGAGTTATTAAGATTATAACAGCATCCTAAGAGATATGTTTGTTTTCAGGTTGAAGAATTAGTGTGTCATTTGTCTTCATAGCTCCTGACTTAATTTCTGTTAATATTGCTTATCATTGGTTTCACAAAGAAATTCCTCCTAATGAGTTATGCTGGTAGCACAAAAGGCTGAATGGGTAATGTCAGAGTATCAGCAAGAGGCAAATAAAGAGAAAGATTGGTACACTCTGTAAGGAGTTCTCACACAGCTTTTTACTTTATATTTTTAGAGCAGGCACAACTGAGGGTCATCAGGAAGCACAACCAAGCTACTCACAGTTGGAATGATCAATGATATCATTTTGGAAAAGATGCCCAGCCAGTGGCAGAGCAGTTCAAACTTTCATTCTTTAAGTATTTGAAGAATGTCTTTGAAATGCCTTGTATGTAACAACTTTACTTGGTACAGGAAGACAAAAATTTATAAGACAGCTCCTGCCTTCTGGAAATATGCAAGAAAACATGTGAAAAATAATGTAAAACTTTCCTTGAGGTAATATGTGTCTATCACAGTTATGGCACAAGGAAGAATCTTCATAAAGATTAGCTGAAATGATTGTTAGTGGCCAAAATAGACTGGCCTCAGCATCCACTGAAATCCACAAAAACACCTGAGCATCCTTTTCAAGTGTAAGTGTGCACTGTTTCACAGGTAGTCCCAACAACTATAACAAGTATATAATTTGTATCCTAGACTTGCAGAAGATTAGGGAAGGCCAATTCAACAGAAAGGGGAGCCTGAACAAGAACACAGAAAAATAAGAAAGGTGGGAAATGGAAAAGTGATAGTAGTGGGGATGTCAGAAATGATTAAAAGTACACATGCAATAACAACAAACAGATGAATGCAAATACTCAGACCACTGAGAAGTTTTCAGTGTGGTACAAACAGTACTGAATAGCTTAGAGATTAAAAGGGACATACATGCTACCAGTAAATAAGAGTCGGCTAGTGTTTGAGCACTAGGATTTTTTTCACACGTTTATTTCATTCATTCTTCACAAAGTCATTCGTTCCAGTTAACAAATGAGGGGATGAAGTCTCCAAGTAATCAAGCAACATACTCAACATAAACCATGAATATGAAGTTCAAGATGTTAAATTAATTTAAATATCTAATTTTGATTACATCTCTGAGTTTCAGAGATGCTTGGGAACCATTCTGTTGAGGGGATACATGACTAAAAATCTGTATATGACATTTAAGCGTTTCCTAATGTTCTAATCTTATTAGAGGTAGATACTTTTAATTCAGAGAACAGTTAGTATGGACAAATCCAAATACGTAAAGAAACCAGGAACCTTCTTCGAGAATGGCCTGTCACCTAGACTGCTGACCTACTCAAAGACAGAAACTTCTGCTGACTTCACTCCCAAATCCTTGATTCAGCAGAATTCCAAGTAAAGATTTAATATTCAATCAGCATAATTGAGAAATGGCTGATTACACTGCATTCTGTTTTTTGTATGTTTAATTGTCCTCACATCTAGTTCTGTAAAGTAAGGAAAAGTATTCAAAGTAGTCTTTCCCTCTTTTTTCTTTACTCTCTTCATCAACTCCTCCTTTACTTTCCTCTCCAAAGGATCATTCCCACAATCTCTTCCCAGGCCCCACCCCCTCAGAGTGATAAAAAATGCACACTTTCAGTCCTGATGACTTTTCTGTACCAGACACCCCTGTATGGTGAAGTCACAGTGAGGAAATCCTCCAAATATCTCATATGAATTGTAAATAATCCTAAATATTCTCTTTAAATCATCTTCTTTAAAAAAGTTAACCCAAAATAACGTATCTCATTGCTCAGCAGAACATGATGAAATGGTTCTGTTCATATAATCTTGTCTTCAATGGTCCAATTTTATTATGCACTGGAATTCAAGTTTACTTTAATATGCTTTGATTTTCTTTATTTTCACCTTGCATCTATACTAATAAAAGCGAAATATTAAAATTAACCGTTTCTCCGAGACAGGGTAAGCCACACCCACCAGCCAATCAGAGCGGCTGTATGCAAATTAGCCCAGCCAAGATGGCGGAGGCCGCAGCCCTGGTGTGAGGCTTCTCCAGGGCTGCGGCCTCCGCCATCTTGGGAGCCTCCCGCCTGAGAAGGCATCCAGCG
>PVJC01035960.1:0-17965 GCA_004026665.1 Murina feae | reverse complement strand
GTGGACTGACAATTTTCGGGGGTTAAGGGTGTTGGGGATGCGTGAAGAGACTGGACAATAATTGTACACCTATGGATGAGGACAATGGGGGGGGGCAAGGTCAGAGGTTGGGGTGGGAATTGGGAGGAGGGGAGCTATGGGGGAAAAAAGAGGAACAACTGTAATAATCTGAACAATAAAAATAAATTTAAAAAAAAAAGAAAAAAAACAAAAAAAATAAAAAAATAAATAAATAAATAAATAAAATAAATAAATAAAATATATTTTAAAAAATGAGTTTGGTTCCTTTTTTTTAATTTACATAAAGAAATTGAACAGTTTTACATTTCTTTCAGAATCTTCCCCTGGCAGCCTCGAGCAGTGACATCCTGGCCATGTACTGTACATTCTGCTCTCTGATATATATGAGAAAGGGGAGACAAACAAGAAAGCATGGGGGAAAAGAAATGTAGAGGGAGAACAGCCAGTCATCAAAATAATGAAAGCTGGGTGTCTCCTGTAGTGGCTTAAATCAGCTTAATATAGGAGAGACGGGATTAGAAAAAAACTAAGATTTCACTCCTCTGCACCATCTGAAAAGAAAAAACAATGAACAAACAAAACAAATTAAAAAAACATCAGAGACCAAACTGCATGAAGAGAGTGCGTGACAGGGTGAAGGGGAACTCCATCAGTAATATTGTGATAACAGCGGTGGCGACACGTGGTCACTAGACTTAGTGTGCTGAGCGCTTTGTAAGCTAGGTCACTGTCAAATCACTGGATTGTACTCCCGAAACTAATACTGTATCGCATGCCAACTATACTTAAATAATAATAGTAGTTTAAATGAATAATGAAGCGCATTTGTTCCTTTGCACTAGGCTTGACTGAAATGCTAAATGAAACCCTACCTTGGGGCTTTGGATCATTAGGGCTAAAAGAAAACTAGGGATTATCTTGCAAGAACGGGCTCAAGTAGATCCCTTCATGTGGACTAGATTCCCTGGCCAATTCTGATCATACTTTCGGAATCTGGTTATAACTTAATACCATCTGTAAGTGTGGGATTTTGCTACTTTTCAGTGTGATCATTATGAATCATTCCAGCCGTCTTAGCTGGGTGGCAGCCTAAATGAAATGTGAGACTAATCACTCATGTTTACCATAGCTGTCATGTTGTCGTTATTATTATTATTATTTTGCTTTTGTGCAACAACTTCTACAGGATACACACCATAAGTCACACTCCTAAATTGGATCTCATCTAGTATCAGAAATGAGAGCTATAGAATGGACCATGTGTTTGCTTTCACATTCCCATGCCTCTGAATATCAGAATGAAAAAAGAAACGATATTGTGATATATTTGTAGATAGGACCTGCCCAAATGAACAGGGTGAATAAATGAGTCACAGATGGTGTCATCATAGCCCAGAGATTAATTTCACTATCTTCCTAGCAGGATGAGTGGCTCTTTGTAAGTTCAGGAATAAAGGACAAAAAACAGATCTTCCTAGAAGACTCGACCGTGCAAATAAAAGGTCAGATTTTTGTTACGTTTTTTTCTTCCTTAAGCTACAATGTCTGAGCAGATCATGGCAAAATCGCCAAGGATCCAAAGACATAGCCGCGTATAGATTTTAGATGTTGCAGAAGTGCTGGTGGGATTTATGTCCAGAGCTCAGGACAGGGGAAAAGGTGGGGGAGGAACCCGGGCAGGTGACCGAATCCAGTGGCAGCAAAGCAGCAAAGGAAAACTGTCTGCTGCTCAGCTCGGTGACTGAGGGAGGGGACGGCTGTCCAGAGTGTGGGGTCTGAGTAGCACCTGTCAATCCCATTTCCTACTGAAGATCTGATTCATTCTTTACAGTTATGTTCAGCGTGTCCTAAACATCATATTTTACTAGGAATGAGGGCAAATTAAAATAGCCACTAAGACTAACTGGTGTGGCTCAGTGGTTTAGCATCAACCTATGAACCAGAAGGTCAGGGTTCGATTCCCAGTTAGGGCACAGGCTGTGGTTGCGGGCTCGATCCCCAGTGTGGGACATGCAGGAGCAGCCGATCCATGATTCTCTCTTATCGTTGATATTTCTGTCTCTCTCTTCCTTTCTAAAATCAATAAAGATACACACACACTAGAAGCCCAGCGAGCAAAATTGCACAGCCCTGCCCACCTGCACACACCTCGCTGGCTGCACCAGTCTTTGGTCATTACGACATTAGGTCCACAGGCCTTTTATTTCAATATATATATTTAAATGGACACTAAGAAGATTATAGCCACGTATTGTTAGAAATTATAATATGGCTGGAATAGGTTTACAGAAACCTAGAATTGGAGGTGCATGGCAGAGGGAAGTGATGTTATAAAAGCATTAGTTGTGTTATGGGGGGTGGGGGAATGAGCTACACACAACCAGAGAGCAGAGATAAGGCAGTTCCATGAGAGGAAAATTATCACGACTCTTATTGTGAATATATAGTATTTGGCGTGAGAGGGCATTGAGGTATTACAACGTGGTTAGAGTTGGGTAGAGTTACTGAAGTTTTTGTTGTTGTTGTTGTTGTTTTAATATATTTTATTGATTTTTTTACAGAGAGGAAGGGAAAGGGATAGAGAGTTAGAAACATTGATGAGAGAGAAACATCAATCAGCTGCCTCCTGCACACCCCCCACTGGGGATGTGCCCGCAACCAAGGTACATGCCCTTGACTGGAATCGAACCAGGGACCTTTCAGTTTGAAGGCCGACGCTCTATCCACTGAGCCAAACCAGTCAGCGTGAGTTACGGAAGTTTAAGAGAAAAATGAGATCAGGGATAATGCGGTTTCCTCAGAAACATGAATAGACGTGACCTCTACCTGTCTGTTAAGGGCTATTTATATATTTACGGTAGAGGTACATTTACTGGGATAATTGCTCATTTTCTAATCACTGTTCACTTTGATATTAATGAAAGGGAGGCATAACAAATACTGCTGATGGTTCAAGGTGGTGATAATGAGAAACTCCCTTTAATCATGAGTTTGTGCATCTCCTCCTCCTCACTCAGGGCGAGAAATTCTAAGAGGCAGAAGAAAGGACAGGTGTAAATTTCAGACATGTCTGCCTTTTAAAGATGTTAATCATAATGAATGAAAGGGAGAACAATGATGAGAAATTTTAAAAGTGACTTGGTAATGGGTGGATATAAGTGTTCTACTAATCATGAGTCCATAGCGTGCTTTAAAAAAAATTAAATGTTCATTTCAACTCGATGAATATTTGTTGACCAAGCATGTCTGCCTTCACCTCTCTCTACCTATAAATCTTAATTTTTATCTATATCTATATCAACTAACATGTATTGTTCATTGCACTTCACGCTACCACATGCGTGTTTGTTTTTTCCTCCACTGATTCTGTTTTTCCCCATGTCACCCTTTTTTCAGCTGATGTTCTGAAAGAGTTCAAATGAGGGATATGCAGCTTGTACAGTTGTAACAGCCTGGAAGGAACGGCTCAATTTAGCACATTGAGTTTTACTTTAAAAAGCCCCATTTTACACACTCTTCCATTTCAGACCAATATTATAGAGGATTTCCATTGGATTTTGTCATCTCTCATGTATCATCAAGGTAATGAATTTATCTTGTTGCTTTCTATTCTGCTTATAGTTTAATTTCTTTTTTAAAATATATTTTATTGATTTTTTTTACAGAGAAGAAGGGAGAGGGATAGAGAATTAGAAACATCGATGAGAGAGAAACATCCATCAGCTGCCTCCTGCACACCTCCCACTGGGGATGTGCCTGCAACCAAGGTCCATGCCCTTGACCGGAATCGAACCTGGGACCCTTGAGTCCATAGGCCGACGCTCTATGCACTGAGCCAAACCGGTTAGGGCTAGTTTAATTTCTTTTAATTATAAAAATCTATTATCTCTTATCCTAAAATTAGAGTTTACCAGAACCCCGTAGGATAATATTCTACTTATCTTGTTCATCATATTGGCTAGTCACAAAAATCAAATTGTATAGATTATTGTAGCAGTGGTATTAGTATATTATTCAGTGTTCATGCTTGATTTCTTTTTTTTACTGTTAGTCCAACATATTGGTTAAGAACATATAAAATAATGTCCTTCTACTCTTAGTACTACATTTTCATGAAACTGTGTCAGTTTGGGAAATAGGTTTTATGACATCTATTAAAAATAAGTCTATTGTGAAGGATACTCCTGTGTCCCCATTTATTAGGTAAAGTTAATTCACAGAAGAATTGGTAAGTTCCTTAGGGTAAAACGATGAGCCATGAGGCGGGCCACACCCCTTACCATCGCTCAAAATTACAAAGATGCCAAATTCACTCTCTGTAATACCCTTAGTAAGCATGATGTGCCCCACAACAAAGCCACCTTTTCTGCAGATGGCTGGGTCCTGGAGATCGGAGGGACCTTAAAGAGGGATCACGAGGTAACTGTGATGTAACCTAAGCTGGTTCCTGGCGGTTCATCATGGGAGACTCACGGGGCCGATTCCTTAGCATATAAACCTGCGAATTGCCACGCAGAGTTAAGGCCTCTTCCTCCGGCTCAGCAGTTTCTCGGGTGGTGGGTTCATCTTTCGTCCATTACTTGTCGTCACCTGAAAGGCTGCCCCTTTTCTTGAAAGAAGATCAGTTTCATGTCGCTGTGGAGCGTGAGTGTGCCCACGGTGTTTGGAGTATAATTCTCTTGTGTAGCAAAGAGGCAACCTTTTAACAGTTGTACAGGTTGCGTGAGGTGTTGGGATGTTTTTATTACATTTCTTGGGATGACGTTGGTTAATAAGGTTACGCGGTTTTTAAGAGTCCATTTCTATGATACGTGATCTGCGTGGCAGTGTGTGCCCACCACCCAAAGTCAGAGCTTCCGTGACCATGTACTTGACCCCTTTCTCTGCTTTCCTCCCACCCCACCCCTCTTCCCTCTGGTACTTGCTTACTGTTGTCTGTGTCTATGAGTTTTTGTTTGTTCACTTGTTGCTTTCAGTTTTATATTCCACATCTGAGTGGAATCATATAGTCCTGAGATTTTTCTGTCTTGCTTCACTTTGCATGATAGCCTCAAGGCCCATCCGTGTCATCACGAATGGCAGTATTTGATGGTTTCTTACGGCTGAGTAATGTTCCACTGGAAATATGTACCGCAGCTTCTTTATCTAATCATGGGCCAGAGGACACTTAAGCTGTTTCCATATCTTGCCCACCGTGAATAATGATGCAGTGAACATAGGGATGCATATGCCTTTGCGAATAAATGTTTTCCAATTTTGGGGGGGTAGACACCCAGAAGAGGGGTTGCTGGGGCATATGGCAATCTAGTCTTAACTTTGGATGTGGAAATATACTGTGAATATCCAGTGTTGTTAATAACATAAATACTTTTGCTGCACATGACAAAATGAACTACTTGCTTTTCTCTCTTAAAACTCTTGACTCCATTCTCTTCGCAGCCGTGTTTCTTTCGTCCCTTTGCGCTCCCCATTCTCTAGGGGTTCACTCAATTCCCCACCAATTTCGTTCTGCCTCTCAGCGCCATCACCCCACGGACACACCTCGCTCTGAAGGACCTGTGATTCATTTCCTTATCAATCCCTCTGTTTGAAGGTGTTTCACTCCTTGGATGGTGCTAAATGTCAAAATGCAAGACCAGTTTCTCCTGTTAAAACATAGGAGTCATCTGTCATTCTTCTCTTTCCCTCGCCACCCTACCCTCATTCTATCCATCACCAGATTCGATCAGGATGGCCATCGCAGCGTACCCCAAATCCGTCTGCTTCTTTCCATTTTATTGACTATCACTCTCAATCAAGTCCATGTAATCTTTTGTCTAGACTACTTGCAACGGGGCTCACAGCCTTCACTGGATGTCTCTAAATTTCTACTTTGAGCTCCTAACATTTTCACAGCAACCATGATTGCATTAGGCTTTTCCTTTTCAAATTCTTCATTTCCCTTCATATAAAATATTATACCTCCTTGTCCCACTCTTTAGACCAAGCATGTCCAACTGGCAGTTGGCGTATAGGAGGCACGTGGCCCACCAGCTGTGAGTTTGACATGCTTGCTTTAGACTCTTCCCTATGATTTTCTTTGACGCTAAGACTGTGGATAAAAGTGCCATGTGTCACCTCTGAGAGGGGGTGTCAGAGACATGAGTGATTGTACCATTGCCTTTTTTCCCCTTTGCTACAACAGTGACATCCAGGACTCGCTGCTTCGGTCTGAGTCTCAGAGTGAAGGGTTGTGTAGTTTTAACCTGAGGTCTCACTTCGGTTTCAACATACAAAATAAATAATGCTGCTCTTCCGTTCCAACCTTGCAAAGATCTCGCCACATTTAAAGGATAGACAGGAAACCTCTTCACTTTGGCGTTTAAGACTCTGTGCTCTGTGGACCCTGCCTGCTGTCAGATGTCCTCTGTCACCAGTCCCTCCTTGGTTCACTGTGTCCAAGCACAACAACACTCATTAAAATCCTAGAACAGTCCTACTCCTGTCCTCCTCCTGTTCTCTTCTCACCAAGGTTTTCTGTCGTCGTTTTCGCTTTCTCTCGCTCATCCCATTCTCTTCTCTTCATACCTTACTATAAGGAGGTATTTGTGTCTGATTGATGATTTATACTTTCCTCCTTCAAGGATCTACACTCTGTGAGAGCAGGGCTTAGATATGTAGCATTCCCAGTGCCTAGAACAGGACTTGCGCTGCAGCAGGTACTGACTAAACATACTCTAACTGAGTCAGTAAGACTAACGCCCTTTGCCAAGTCAAGGGTGGCGCTGGCCAAGATGCTAGTTGCCCTCTCTCAGCCTTTCCCCATGGCATTCCTCTTCAGGGAATGTCATTCCGCATGCCCTGAGTTAGAGAAGGCTCCTCAAACACTGGGCCACACGTTTATCCTGACACATGACATTCTCTGCTACAGTAGTTCCCCCACAAGCTCATGTGTTTTTGCAGAGACAGCGAGAGCGCAGTAGGGTGGTGAGCTGCCCGGAACCTGATACCAGGGTGCTCAAGTTCAAGTGCTGGCTCTGTTACTTAATCAGATGTGTGCCCCTGGGAAATTTCGTGAACCCCTTTGAGCTTCGCTTCCCCTGTCGGTGAAATTTAATTTGCGCACTGACAGCAAGTTCCCTAGAAGGTCACTATGAGGATTCAGAGTAAATATTTGTAAAATGTTTTTCTATAGTAAATGTGACATAAGTTTTGTTAAATGAAAAGATGAAATGATGTCATACTTGTTTTATTACTACATCCCGAGCATTTAACTGCCGAATAAATACTTCTTGAAACGAATTGAACAGAGTTCCTATTGTTAAGTCTTTAGGCAGAAACTTTGATTTTCCTGCTGATTAATTTACTGTGTTAGCATTCAAATGCCAGTATCTACACCATCCCATGAGGGGGAGTGAGCCAGGAAGAGAGAGTGAGAATGTGAATGTATATTGGTTTTGGAGGTTTCAACTCTGAGATATCTACCTGACATCCAAACCCAGACACAAGGCTCCTGTTACTGTTGACAATACAAGTTCTGGGGTCAACACAGAGGTTGGGGTATCGAGATGAGAGAGAATGAGATCACCTTGGAAGCAGAAACAACACATTGAAAAGAGCTCTGGCGAAGTTCTGAGCTCTCAGGGTTTTATACATTTAAAGGGAGAGTGGAGAAGATAGAAAAAAATCATCCCTCTAGACTCAGAAACTCACAGCGAAGTTGGGAGTGGGTGTTTAAAAAATTATATAACACTGTGCTGTTCCCTTTAAGGAGTTAACAGTCACAAATATTTTGAGACTATATAGCATGTAAGATTTGCAGAGAGCGCTCACTTGTGAACTAAATCCTTCATGCACCTCCCTCATTACTATCCAACAACATAGTTTTCCAAGTAGAGAAAGTTCCTAATCCTTTTTCACATGAATTTTAACTAGTAAAGCCTTTTTAAGATGTTTCGAGAAGTCCTGCAGTTTGCAGTAGCATATAACCCTGATTTCTCAGTGAATAATTAAATCAAAGTGATCATAATTATTTTCCATGCAAGTAAGAAAAAAATCCCTAATTCCAGGAGGAAAAAAAAAATCCTTGGGTGCAAGATGCGCCTTGCTTGTTTTCCAGGCCATCACTCCCCATTTTTCTAGCGTTCAGGGCTCCCATTGTTCGCTAACACTATGCCGTGTCTATCAAGTGTAATTTCCATACCTTTCGCTTCCCACTCCTGTAATCAGTCTCCTGTGAATTTTTCAATTTCCATTGAGGTCCCTGTGGCCTGGATCACATCCAGCTGACTGCAGTGCCCCCTGCATCCTCGCGTCGCTGTGTAGCCCTTTGAACATACCAGTTCTTTGCCAGTTAAGGAAAAAGGCCCCAGATGTTGAAATGACCTGAACTTTTTTTTTTTCATTTGCAAAAATTTGATGACAATTTCCAAATTATGAATGATCCAGTTTACGCTTAGCTTATTTTTACTTCCTGATGCTAATGAGGTCACAGACCCGTAATAGGAACTATTTCGGGGTCTGCAAGGGAAAGTAACTTTTAGTTATTGAAAAACAAATTATTTTATTTTATGTATTGTTGTGGACATGAAGCAGTCTTTATAATGAAGGACAATTAATTATCGGCCTTCATTCAACTCCGATTACCCTTGCAAACCTGGTGTAAAGTCTCAGACATCATAGTCAGAAGGATTTTGTTAGCCAGAGAGTCAACGTGGAAGATGTTTAATATTTTGGAACACTTTCTTTCATACCAGTGGTCATAAAGGCAGTTAAGTTAAGCAATCTCGTCCCCTAGCCAAATGGAAATTTCTTAGGATAGAATGTTGAATTACCTTTCTCATAGGAGCTGGAAGAAAGACAGGCGGGTGCCTTCTTATTTATAAGTCAAAATCTCTAAACAGGATTTTATTCTTTTGTATTCTCCAGCAAAATTCCTGATTTGTAGAGATTTTATAGACAAGAAAAACAGCACTGAGAAATCAGAAGCATGAAACAATATCTCACAGACTTTAAGAGATTGACTTTATGTTAAATATGGAATTTAGTGACAAACTATGACTACCAGGCACTGTTTACATAGAGGTCTGGAATCCACAGATTAAAAACTGTCAGATATTATTTTGGGGTCATGTTTTCTAAGATTAACTCAAAAACTGGACTGAAGTTGATAATGCAGCATTCTAAAAGACGACTCGTTAGGGATTTTAACCTACAGGTAGATCTTGCAACCTATCTAAACCATGTTTAAGATAAAATAAACAACTCTAAGATGGAAAGAAGTATGTCAGTTGTGCTCATATCACCAACACCTGAGACAGAATTCAGCCCGTGGAAAACACACAAAATCTATTTGTCGAATAAAGACAAACGTGGTGCACCCAGTGTGAATACACACAAACACGCTCACACTTTCTGTAATTATCCTCTCTGGGTAAGGTTGTCTCTAAGATCCATAGCTCTCCTTGTCCATGTCATCCTCATTCGTCTTCTGTGCTATTGTGAAGGCCACTTCACGACGCTCACTGCGTCCATTCTCACCATGGATGGTCAGAACAACGGTCTTAAGATGGAAGTGGCTTACCACTTGCGATGACTTTTACTAAGAGAAAATTCTAATGAGTTTTAAATGCACCTGATAGTCAGAAGGTCTTCTATAATCATGCCCTGGCCATTCCTCCCATCATGACCTTCAACTTCATTCCCTGGCCTTCATTCCACTTACCTCTTTGTGGTATCTTCCAGCCCATCACACTCCCATATCAGGGCCCTGGCGCCTGAAACTCTCACCCACACTATCTCCATGACTCGCTCCCTCAGTTCGTTCTCATGCCTGCACCTTTCTCCTCAGAACACTTTAACTAAAATAGTCACACCTATCACCACGCAAGCTCACTCACTTAGGTCTTATTTTTATAACCCTCTGGTGGACTTCATCCAATTCGTTCTTTGCTGTAACCCCTACACCAAGAACAGTGCCTCACAAAAAGGACCTCAATATTTGTTATAAGTAAATGAAAATTAAATGTTTTTCACGTAACGGGTAGAAGGATTTTTCTCCATAGGAATCACATGGTGAATTATGTTTACATTAAGTGACTTTTCTTCTGAACCGCAGTTTTTGACAGGTTTTTTTTGGGGGGGGCGGGACTTGACATAATTCAAATTATCTGCAGTGTTCTGTACTCAGTATCAATATCTAGAAATCAATAGATGAGTGAAATGCTGATTTTAACTGTTAATTGGCTGTCCTTGTAAAAATATAAAGCACCATTTTAAAATAACTCTATGGGACTGTTAGAGAATGTATCAATTCTTTATCAAATGATTGACTCCTCTGAGACCTAAGTGGTTGTAATACTGTTCTGGCATCATTTTACTGAGGAGGCTGAACCCAAATCTCTGGATACCAGGCATTGTCATATTCTTTTGTCTTATTTCCAAGAATTCAAAGCCAAGAATAATTGTGTAAATAAAAAATGCCTTCACGGATCAGAAGGGAAATGGAATTCTGAAGAGAAATAGGTCAGTCTTCGCACAGATAGCTAGAAAGGGACGTGCCCAGCACCACACACAATAGGTTTCACAATTGGATCATGAATCTAACAGCCACATGGCAAGTGGCATGTTTTCTACATTGAAAAAATTTATCTCTGCCTCTGGCATGGTCTTCCTGTGTTATGCAAGAGTAACCACATGCCTTCTTGACCCAACAAGCAAGCTATTTTAAACTCTGATGTCTGGATCCTGTAGCTTTATATGATGCTAATGCAAGGAGCATCCTCACATATTCTGTTTATAAGATATAATGATGTCTTATACAATATTTATGTTTGATTCAGGGCAGTTATTGGAATATCAGACAATTATTTCTCCCTCTTATGAAGAAAATGATATTTATACTCAGATAAACGAGTAGAAAACAAATAATGTGGCCATTATTTTGAACAAAATCAAGTTAACTTTTTTGGAACTAATGGATATTTTAGGCTAACATCATAACATTTAGAAGACCATATTTTATGTTAGACATTCTAATAGAGTTGGTTTTGTTCTATGTGCAGTCCAGGAATCTAGTTTAATAAATGTATTAGTTTTCCATGACTGCCTTAATAAATTATCTCAAATTTAGTGGCTTAAAACAACACTCATTTATTACCTTACCAGGGGCCTGGTGCACAAAAATTTGTGCACTCGGGGGTGGGGGGGACCCCTCAGCCCGGCCTGTGCCCTCTCACAGTCTGGGACCGTTCGGGAGAAATCCACCTGCTGGTATGCCTGGCCAGCCTGGGTGAGGGGCTGATGGCTGTTTGCAGGCTGACCAAACCCCCCAGTGGGGACCCTCACCCCATAGGGGTATGGCCAGACTGGGTGAGGGGTGAGGGCCGTTTTCAGGCTGCCCACAGCTCCCATTGACCCAACGTCCCAGCAAGGCTGGCTGGAATCAGGTTTCTGGGGTTTATTTATCTTCTATAATTGAAACTTTGTTGCCTTAAGTGGAGGCCTAGGCAGGCAATGGAAGCCTCCTGTTTGCTCTAGCTCCATGGCTGCTGGCCACCATCTTGGCTGGGTTAATTTGCATACAGTCACTCTGATTGGCTGGTGCGTGTGGCTTGGTTGGCGGGCATGGCTTAAGTGTAAGAGTGAGGGTCAATTTGCATATTACTCTTTCATTAGATAGTTTTGTATTAGGAGTTCAACACAGAATTAGATGAGAAAGATAAGAGGCCAGAATAATGAATTTCCAATGAAGCTAGAAAGACATTCGTAAAGTTTCAAATCTCTTGTCATCCAATGATTCTGCTTTCTGTTGATCAGTGTCCCACTAAATGGTTGTGCTTTATACATTCCATCTGTATCCCATGTCTAGTATAGATGTTCTTGTGCCATGAAAATAGGTCTTCGATGATAGTATAGAACAGGAGATGGCTGCCTTGTCAACTGAATAAACTTGAAATATTCTCTGATTATGGTACCCTGAATTGTCTGTATTTTAGCTTGTAGGCCAGGGGTTGTGGGCTTGATCCCCAGTAGGGGACATGCTGGAGGCAGCTGATCAATGATTCTCATCATTGATGTTTCTATCTCTCTCTCCTTCTTCCTTCCTCTCTGAAATCAACAAAAGTATATTAAAACAACAACAAAACCTCCCCGGGAAGCCCTTGATGCTAAAATTCCCAGAAGCATCTGCACATTGTAACTCTGGCCGCTAAGGATTATTGCACATTTTCAGCTCCTCCTCAATTTCCCAAGCACAGCCTCAGGTGGCATCTGACCTCTCTGCGATTTCCCAGCATTCCCCTCCCATCAACTGAGCCACTTGTCTCCGGTTATCTTGTTAAATTCAGCCCAGTCCCTACAGCAGCTGTAATGTAATAGAATCCAGCATAGTTGGGGGCGGAGGGTGTGCATGTTTCTTATTAAGATTATACTCATGTATTGTAAAGATTTTATTTTTATAGATGAGGCTTTCCATCACATTGTTCAATTAATTATGGTTGTTTGAATAAGGGAATCTTTTAATATATTCTATTTCTTTTCTAATTCAGTGGGCTTTCCTATTGATGGATAAATTGATTGATCTTTTTCCCCTGTTTCTCTTGATTTTCTTGGGAACCAGGCCCATTAAATGCGAATGACTTTAGATTTCCCCTTTTATGTCTAACGATTCTCAGGCTGCACTGGCAGTGTCTCCACAGCAAGTGACAGCCAGTGTCCTGATGTCGTCCATGACCCCATGGCAGTGTCCTGTGCAGCACAGAAATAAAATCCTGTAGCGATGCATGTATAAAAGTAGAAAACAGAGGGCAAAAGGGACATGAAAATAAACAACTAAATCTGAGGAAATGAACTTATCACGCTTTCATATGATGTAAGAACTTCTACATTCTATCACCTTAAAAAAATCCAACACGGGGGAGTTAAGAGATCAACTGAATGACTTGCATGCATGCATATGAGCATAATCAATGGACACAAGACACTGGGGGGTGGGGGACACTGGGGGGTAGGGGAGGAGGGGGGAAGGTCAAGGGAAAAAAATGGAGACCCATCTATCACTCGTAATACTTTAAGCAGTAAAACAAAATTTAAAAAAATAAAATTTATGATTCAACAACAACAACAAATCCAGCACAGACTTACAGAACCGACCTATCCTTATCAAAAAGTGTCTGACCTCAGTCCTAAGAAATGTATTTTCCATGCCTATACCTGTGGGTTTGACTTCTATGTCTATATTGGCAATGGACGCATACGTTTTGTTATTTCTGGATACTTATCTACCGCCATGGAATTATAAAGTGTTCAGAACTATAAACAATTCCCTACAATTTTGTATTCATCACAGATCCCAGCTGAGTGCCTTGCACATACAGATATTCAATATGTGTTTAGGATGGGGAATGTTGTTTTCTGTTTATTTCACTAACCAAGGGAGAGGTTCGTTATCATCATAATCAGCAGCAACATCTCTCCATCTAAATATGTTGATAAGTTAATTTCCTGTGATTCTAGGTGGCTCTGCGAAGTTCTACACAAAGAGAATCAGGAAAAAGCTAGAAAGGGTAGAAACTTTGTGGGGAAGAGGGATTGTTGTTGTTTTACCAAATGATCTTTTTGAAAAAATAAGACTTGAAAATATAAGTAGGCTGCGGATTTCCGAGTGTTTCACAATATCTATTTTTTTAAATGCTCGTAGTGAAAACTTTTTCCGAACCAATTATAAACTCTAAGTAATTATAACCTGAACGATAGATGCAAGAAGCATCTTGTCGAAGATACATTTCTTTGTCCAGAGGCGCTGGTATTTCCAGGGTCTTCAATGCTCAGCAGTGTCTGTCTTTTGATCGAGAGATTTCGGCTTCACACCTGACCTGGTAATGCGCTGAGAGTGAGTGAACATTAGAAGCAGCAGCTACTTAACACCGAAGAATTGAGAAAAATGGGACCTACTGCTCTTCCTTGTACAAAAGACTGGGAGTTGAGAAGAGTATAAAACTTTCCTAAATTCTTCAGTGTTAGAAGGAATCTCTGATCAGCTGACCTTATGACCTTAGAGATCTTGGCAAACTACTTTATTTCGCCTGATTTGTGCGTGAGGAATCTGAGCTCCAATTAAAGTGCTTATCAGGTTCCGTGTTGATAAAGGGCAGGCAGAGCCAGGAGGACTGCCCGTTAGCATTGTGTTCAGCCAAGTCCATGGAATAAATACAACTTCTACTGTTAACGCTTGCTGGGAAAAGTCACTGTTCAGTACTTTACCTAGATTATTCCGTTGATTTTCTATACTGATCTTCAGCAAATGTAGATGAAAACACGTATTCCAAGGAATTCTGGTTAAAACATTCCAAGGTCATTTAGCTACCCAATGGGAGAGCTGAGTGACAAGCACAAGAGAAGTCAGTAACTTGTGTATTAAAAGTTTAGAATGTCCTTGTACTTGAATTTGGGAATTGAAATAGTACTTATTTAATTTGCACATTTCTGTGACCTATATAAATAGTGGAAGAAGTCCTAAAATGTATTCCTTTGTGCAGAGCTTTATCAGGCCCCGGAGGCCTGCAGGACGCAGAGGTGTTCCGAGTTAAGTCTGTGGGAATGCCATGTCTAAAGTTAGCCGGGCTGTGGCCGAGTGACTATCAGCAAGCGAGCCGCAGAACACCCCGTCACAAGAAGCTGATAAACATGAACAAGTTGTTCCGAGAGGAGAACACATAACTTATAAATACCGTCCAATAAACCATGCACCTCCCCATGTGATCACCTAACGCAATGGAGCACACAGTGCCTCCCGCACCCCCATCTCATCGACCAGGTGCACCAGTTAATAATGCGGATTTTTTTTCAATAGAGTCACACATATGTGGACATATATGCGGTTTGATATGTATGCTATGTTGTTGTATCGCTCCTTCTGATCACTTGTTCCAGTCGACGGCACACGCACTTTCTGAGCAGCATTTCAAAACATACAAAGAAGTGGAAAATGGGGTCTCTGAATCGTCTGCCTCAAAACAAGAGAAGTTCTATTGGGACGGTCTCCACAAATGACCTGAAAGATGGGGGAAATGTGTAGCTAACGATGGCCATTACTTTGAATAGAGCACTTTTGATGTTTCTCTTAAAATGATTATGTTTTCTTTGATTACAAAATCCGCATTACTAACTGGGAAAGGGTCAATGTGGTACACCCAGTATAACCGCATCTGATGTCATGGGTGTACTTTGCAGTCGGACCACTTCAGGTTCACGTCTGACTGCTTCCTTTGTGATCTGTGGAGTGTGAAGTGAGCTGCTTGACCCCTCCCGATCCTCCTCTTCTCCATACAGTGTAAACAGCAATCGATGTGGGGTTGTTGTAAGACGCAAATTAGATAATATCCACTAAGCAGTGAGGCTGGTAGAGTGCTTTAGGGTCCTGGGCTAAGGCCGGTTTACTCAATTCAACCCCAGAAGAGCAGTGGTTTAGTCAGCATCCCCGGGGGTCCTACCTGAGGGTACACAGGGGAGGGCCTGGGAGGTTGACACTGTTGACCACAGGACCTTTGGGGGAGTCTCAACTGGAACTTGATTCTAAAACCCAGCATAAATATAAAACAGAACATGTGTTTTGGTATGAATGAGTCAAAAAATATTTTGAAAACAAACATCTCCAAGAAGCATGTTATTTTCCCCTAGTTTTATTGGAATTGAACTGTAACTACTGTTCTTAAAATAAGGTGGCCTTTAGCTAAGGTCAGGGGTATTTAGGCTGGAAATTCTCTTTTTAAAAAAATTGTTGACACTATTGTAGATGTCCCCCATTTTTCCCCCTTTTGCCCACCTCCACCCACCTTGGCCCTCACCACACAATTGTCTGTGTCCATGGGCTGTGCATGTCTGTCCTTTAGCTAATCCCCCTCTGTAGTTCTTTTTGGAACAATGGCAGATAGGAAAGGATCTGATTAGGGCTACTAACACTGTGCTAAGTATCTGTCATATTCCTTATTTCATTTTCACAACAATGATTCTAGGTGATACTTATTCTCATTGTAGAGGAGCAAATTAAGGGTGAAATGTTATAAAAAGCCCCCCATGCGACCTCTGGCTATAGATTATAAGGCGAAATTTTAGGTCTGTTTTCTTTTAAAGCCCTATTCCTCCCTCCTCTGTCCTCTTTGCAGATGCAGTAATAAGTTTTCTTCATTTTCTAGTCAAATGTAAAAAAAAAAATGGTTAAAAGGTTATTTTTTCAGATGTCGTTATTGGAATATTTATGCATTTATATTTCACCAAATAAGTAGAGGCCTAAATGTAACATGTTCTCAACTACTAAGCACTCAAATTCCAACCATATTTGCGTGGGAGTTGTCTGAAACGCTTCCCAGGGGAAAATAATACAGCTCATAATGCAGATTTCTGCTCAGTCCCGAGAGCTGATAGTGTGGCCGGGCAAACACAGCCATGGAACCACAGAGCCTACCAGCCACTCCAATGACTGTCTAAGTGGAAACTGTTCTTTCTTATACCAACTGCAAAATTCTGGGACTTGTCTTTTCACCTCTACCCTAGTTTGGGGACCCCATCTCCATCTCACCCCTAATTTGGGACGGGTTTGAAACTCCAGCACTAACATGAACAGAGACGGGCATATAGGTATCGGGAGAAGAGGTGCACAGAGGGGATTTCCTGCTGATACTCATATTTTAGACGTTATGGGTGTTTCCAAAAGGTTCCAGTCAAAAACCATGATTATAGCAATGTGAATGTTTTGGGGGGGGAGGGGTAAGAGTTAAAGGTCCTGTATAATAAAAGGCTAATATGCAAATCGATCGAACAGCTGAATGACCAGTCACTGTGATGTGCACTGACCACCAGGGGGCAGATGCTCAACGCAGGAGCTGCCCCCTGGTGGTCAGTGTGCTCCCACAGGGGGAGCACTGCTCAGCCAGGAGCCAGGGCTCATGGCTGGTGAGCATGGGCCTAAGCCATCAGTAGGACATCCCCCGAGGACTCCCAGACTGTGAGAGGGCACAGGTGGGGCTGAGGGCGCCTTCCCCACCCCCCAACCAGAGCATAATTTTCATGCACCAGGCCTCTAGTTTCAAATAAAAGCATTGTTCCCACCACAGTGGCCCAGTCTTCCTTCAGAAAGAGGCAGGCTCAGGTGTGGGTGAAGTGTTCACAGAGAAGAGGTTGGTGGGAGGTCATTCACCCGTTTTAGGAGCTCCTGTCTATTTTATTAGTACCCGGAGGTCAGGTCAAGCAAAGCAATTTTATTATGGGTAACTGAATTTCATTTTTTTCTCCTGAAGGAACATATTGAGGCAATGAATAGATACATAAAGTAGATGAGAAACAACTCAAAATGGAAAAAAAAAATTACCCTGACAACGAGAGAAAGCTGCCTTCCTGGTTGCCAAATAGTTCTAAGTGTTATGGAATAAAGGCCATCGACAGCATTTGCTTTATAATGAACAGCTGTCAGGGAAATGGAATGTGGTGTGTACACTGAGGCGCGTGCGTGGTCCTCGTGGGGAGAATGAGAGTCGAAATGATTCTAATAATTGAAACGAAGGGGGCTGTGTGGCTCCCAACTGCCACAGCCAAAACATTTTTGCAAAATTGGATCGCTCGCACGGGCTAAGACGCATAGCAGGCTGTTTTTACGGAAATCTGATGATAAGCTTGGCGATAAACGAAAAGCAAGACCCTAGCCCAGACCTCTCTCCAGGATTTAGCATAACCTATGTAAAATGAAATTAACCCAGTTAATGAAACTCTTCCTGTGCTTAAATTGGTTCACTTAAGAAGTTGTAAAAGGCTTTACTGAGGCACATTTTGTGAGGTTTAAGTTATTGGACAGACTATGTAACTCGTGACCCTAAGATATAGTTAAGAACCGGAGCCTGCTGTCACCATTTAATTCCATTGTGTTTTTGTTTAGCTACTGTTTCTTATTGTTAGGCTTTTAGAACTTTTAGCC
>PVJC01035959.1:0-17970 GCA_004026665.1 Murina feae | reverse complement strand
AAGTTGTGTACTATGATAGTCTTATCTAATTTTCTCTTAGCACAATCTTTTTTCCCCTTTGTAGTACCATTATTCCAAAACACCCACCTAGCAAAACCATACCATTGATTACTGGGTAATGCTATCATTTAATTTCTTTCTTTTTATGCTCAGGTTACTGAAAGCTACTGAGAATGGTCAGAATGCAGTTCAGGCAATCGAACTTTCAGCGGTGGGGGCCCACCAGGTATTTGCGATGGTGGGCCACCCAGCTGGAAACGTCCACGCCTGCACTCACCAGCCATCCCACCCCCCAGTGCACGAACCCTGAGGGGGCTGTGGCCAGCCTGAAAACAGCCCTCAGCCCCTCACTCAGGTTGGCCATGCATGCCAGCAGGTGGACATCCCCCCCCGAGGGGTCCCAGACTGTGAGAGGGCACAGGCCAGGATGAGGCACCCCCTCCTCCCCTCGCCAAGTGCACAAATTTTTGTGCACCGGGCCCCTAGTGAGGTATAAAGACTATTATAAGCTAGAGTAGTATTTGTGAACAAAATTATTAAAAGTGTTCTAATAGTTTAGAAACACACATTTGGAGTCAAATAGTTATATAATTTAGAATGTCTTTATTTTTACTGAGATATAACTGACATATAACACTAAGTTTCAGATGTACATATTGATTGATATAGTACATGATGACCAATCTATTGTTAGCTAACACCTCTAACCCACAATATAATTATCATTCTTTTTGTGGTTAGAATGTTTAAGAGCTATTAACAACTCTGAAGTATGTAACACAGTACATTTTACTATAAAACCTCTTTATATTAAAGCAAGTATCATTTTTTAAAAATATATTTTATTGATTTTTTACAGAGAGGAAGGGAGAGGGATAGTTAGAAACATCGATGAGAGAGAAACATCGATCAACTGCCTTCTGCACACTTCCCACTGGGGATGTGCCCGCAACCAAGATACATGCCCTTGACTGGAATCGAACCTGGGACCTTTCAGTCTGCAGGCCGACACTCTATTCACTGAGCCAAACTGCTCAGGGCGCAAGTATCATTTATTAAGTGCTTATTCTGTCTAGGCATTTTATATATATTCATTACCCTCAAACAGCTCCTGATCCTTTCAGTGCCACGCATCCTAGATATTGTGGGCAGCTGTGATTTTTAAAACAGAGTTACTTATCCAAGAATGCAATAATTGTTCCCAACCAGGGACCTTTTTATTCAAAGACACAAGAACAAAATTGAAATGAGATTTCATCTTAATATTCAAGTTAGTTTCTTCATTATACACAGCCATTACCTACATGACCATGCTGCCTAATTATGGAATAACCCCCAACTCTTTCAATTTTGTAATAGAATCCTCCAAAAGTCGTTTTCAACAACAAAATATATCTCCAATACGCTCAACTGCCTCACAGAATAGTCTTTCTTCCTAACTGCTTTAAATTTAATCTTTTTCCAAAAAAACAAACAAACAAAAAACGTCTTTTACTGATACTCTTCCCTCAAAGCTCTTTATTATCCCACTAATGGCCTGGTGCACGAAATCCGTGCACTGGGGAGGGGTGGGGAGGAGAGGCTATCTCTCAGCCCAGCCTCCACCCTCTCCAATCTGGGACCCATTAAGGGATGTCTGACTGCCGGTTTAGGCCAGATACCTAAACCGGCAAATGGACATCCCTCTCACAATCTGGGACTGCTGTCTCCCAACCACTCTCCTGCCTGCCTGCCTAACTGCCCCTAACAGCTTCTGCCTGCCAGCTTGATCACCTCTAACCACTCCCCTGCCAGCCTGATCGACGCCTAACTGCTCCCCTGCTGTCCCGATTGCCCCCCAACTGCCCTCCCCTTCCAGCCCAGTCACCTCCAACTGCCCTCCCCTGCCGGCCTGGTCACCCCCAATTGCCCCCCTCTGCCAGCCTGGTCACCCCCAACTGCCCTCCCCTGCAGGCCTGAGTCCCCTAACTGTCCTCCTCTGCAAGCCTGGTCACTCCCAACTGTCCTCCCCTGCAGGCCTGCCCCTCGCAACTGTCCTCCTCTGCAGGCCATCTGGTGACCATGAGGGCATCCATCTTGTGCGAGGGTATGACAGTCAATTTGCATATTATCTCTTTACCAGGGGCCTGGTGCACAAAAATTTGTGCACTCGGGAGGTCCCTCAGCCCGGTCTGTGCCCTCTCGCAGTCTGGGACCCCTCGGGGGATGTCCACCTGCTAGCATGCCTGGCCAGCCTGGGTGGGGGTTAATGGCTGTTTGCAGGCTGGCCAAGCCCCCAGTGGGGACTCTCACCCCATGGGGGTGTGGCCAGCCTGGGGGAGGGGCTGAGGGCAGTTTTCAGGCTGGCCACAGTCCCTTCAGGGTTTGGGTCTCTACTGGGGTGCCTGGGTGAGGGGCTGAGGGCTGTTTGCAGGCTGGCCACAGCTCCCATTGACCCAATGTCCCAGCGAGGCTGGCTGGAAGCAGGTTTCTGGGGTTTATTTAGCTTCTATAATTGAAACTTTGTTGCCTTGAGCGGAGGCCACAGCCTGTCTAGGCAGGCAACAAAGCCTCCTCTTTGCTTTAGCTCCGTGGCTTCTATAATTGAAACTTTGTTGCCTTGAGTGGAGGCCACAGCCGGTCTAGGCAGGCAGTTTCCTCCATCGCTGGCCTCCTGTTTGCTCTAGCTCTGTGGCTGCCAGCCACCATCTTGGCTGGGTTAATTTGCATATCAACACTCTGATTGGCTGGTGGGCGTGGCTTGGGTGTAATGGAGTGAGGGTTAATTTATATATTACTCTTTTATTAGATTAGATTATATAGGATACCCAGCTTACTAACTGAATCAGAATTCATTTATCTCTATTGCTGTTACCAGATAACTGATTTCCACAAATGTCTAAAAATGTGTGCTCCTTTGATATTGATGTTACCTAGCTATGTAATTCTTCACTTATCCCCACTGCTGTAATCTGCTATCTATTGCCAGCATCCTCGTAATCACAGAGGGATTTCACATCTAAATAAATTTACACAGTTTACTGCTGTATTTAAATGCCTATCTAATTGTTCTTACAGGTGATGCCAATGACTCATCCCATATCTAATCCTCAAAGGTCTTGCCCTCTTTAGCTCCATTTTCTTTCATACTGCTCTTTAATAGTGATTACCACGATTACTAACACTAAGAAACTGTTCACCTCTGAAGCCTAAAATTCAAATACATTAATTCCCTACCACAAATTGCCTACCTTCTAATTATTTATATATACTATACTCCTATTATATGTGATCATCATGTTTGATAAAGGCCTATCAATCTCTTCTATTCCAAACACATCCCTCAACAGCTCCTTACTCACTCTCTGCTCTCTTCATCTAAAACTTCATGCTGTATCATTCATTTAATACATTTTTTTGTGGGAAATGAGTAAAATCGGATCCACCAGGGAGACTGTCAATGGACATGAGGAAACATACACTGGAACCTCTAGTTGGAACTGGCAAAAATAAAAATGTTTTACGTCATTGTCGTGTGTGTCCCGCTCATAAACTACGCAGTGAAACGCGGTACATGTTCAAGTTTTGTAATGTACCCCTGCACAAAGGAAAGTGTTTCGAACGCTACCACACAGTGCAGCACGCAATTTGGCAGGAAAATGCCCGATTACAAAGTGTTAATCATTCTTAAGACTGCAGCGTCAGTGTGTTTTGCTCCCTTGTCTTTCCACTGCCATCCATCATAGAAATCTCTAATGAATCAATCCAACCTACGGAAACCATCCTATATAATAAAAGCGCAATATGCAAATTGACCATCCCTTCAGGACGCATAAGCCACGCCTACCAGCCAATCAGAGCGACTGTATGCAAATTACCTCAGCCAACATGGAGGCCGGCACGCAGGGAGCTGAGTAAACAGGCAGTTTCCATTGCAGCAGGAGTGAAACTGCAGGCTGCCTGGGCTTCTCTCCGCTCCAGGGAACAACATATTTGCAACATTGTTTCAATCCTAGGAGTCTCAGGAGCTGAAGCAAACAGCAGGCAGGGCCTGACTTCTAAGGGAAACATTGTTTCATTATAGAAGCCAGAGCTGAAGCAGAGAGGAGGTTTCGTTACATGCCTAGGCCCCGGCTTAAAGGAACAGTGTATAAATTATAGAAGGTAAACAAACCCCAGAAACCTGCTTCCAGCCAGCCTTGCTGGGACATTGCGTCAATGGGAGCTGTGGGCAGCCTGAAAGTCTGAAAACAGCCCTCAGCCCATCACCCAGGCTGGCCACACCCCAATGGGGTGAGGGTCCTCACTGGGAGGCTTGGCCAGCCTGCAAAACAGCCATCAGCCCCTCACCCAGGCTGGCCAGGTATCCCAGTAGGGGCCCAAAACCTGAAGGGACTGTGGGCAGCCTGAAAGCGCCCCTCAGCCCATCACCCAGGCTGGCCACACCCCAATGGGGTGAGAGACCCCAATGGGGAGCTTGGCCAGCCTGCAAACAGCCATCAGCCCCTCACCCAGGCTGACCAGGCATGTCAGCAGGTGGTCATCCCCAGAGGGGTCCCAGACTGCAAGAGGGCACAGGTCGGGCTGATGGACCTCCCGAGTGCACACATTTTGTGCACCGGACCCCTAGTCTATATATATAAAAGGCTAATATGCTAAGAGTCTGACTAGTTGCTGTGATGCGCACTGACCACCAGAGGGAAGACACTCAACACAGGAGCTGCAGTGATGTGCACTGGCCATTTACAGAGAAACGGCACCATGGACCTGGTGCCAACAAAGTAATACTTGGCTTCCTGCAGGTGGGACAGAACAGCAGTCCACTAAATCGCAGCAGATTCTGCCAAGACCCCATGGTGCAAAATGCAGCCCACAGACCAGAAACTGTCGCTGAAGGCGCCAGGTAATGATGTCACATAGCAACGCCTGGTTTCCTCTCCCTAGTAATAGACCATTTAACAATAAACAGCACAAGGGACCTGGCACCCACAAAGCAACACTTGGCTTCCCCCAAGTGGGACACAGGCTCTGCCACAACCCCAGAGTGACACCCCACCGAATCACAGCTGACGCTACCAAGACCCCATGGCGCAAAATGCGGCCCATAGCCCAGCCCAGCCTGGAAATGGTGGCTGTGGGTGCTGGGTAATGACATCAAGTAGCAATGTCCAGTTTCCTCTTCGTAGCGACTAGTCTCCTTGGAGTTTCTACAGCCCAAGAACACAACTTTCTTTATCGCCAGGTGCAAACATTTTAGTTTAACCAAATGCCCATGCCTCATCTCATTTGATCCTCACAGAAGTCCTGGAGTAGGTAGATAGGAGACTCAGTGGAATCCTATTTTCTTAGGAAAATGGAGATTTAGAAAGCTTAGAAACTTGACCCGACTGAAAAGAAGAAATGGTGGACCCTGAAAATGACTTCAGGTTTTCTCACTGCACAGAATATAGTCAAACACTGCTACAGTTAAATATTTTACCCTTTGTTCTCCCTGCATGATTTACAATAATAATCTGCTTCATGTTGATATTTATTATTGTCTTGCTGACAATTACCTAAAAGAGAAGTTGGGTGCTTCACTGGACTGGAAAAGGCTTAGTTAAATTAGAAAGCAGGTCTAATTAAGCAAAGTTTATATTTATAAAGCTCTCACTGGCACCAACTGCACGTGTGTGTTTTGATCTGTCATTGTTAATCATGAATTTGGTTGACAATTCTATTAGAGAGAAAGGGTGAATAGTGATAATAAAATATTTCTTCTGACTAATTTTCTTTCAATGTGCACGAATTCATACATCGGGCCACTAGTACAATTATGAAGACTGATCATACTCCAAATAAAACCCTGCCTACAGAATGTTGCTCAATACATGTGTGTATGGGAGCTAATCAGCTTTTACTTACACCCTTCCAACAGTATTCATTTTAAACCTTCACCATTCTCTTTAATCCCTGCCACCAAAATTTATCTCAGCAAATGACACCATCTCCTCCAAAGAAAAAAATTTTAACTATCAACTTCTACCCAAATATTTATTTCTGCACACACCTTCATAGCTTCTTTCCTCCAGCATAGGAGAAAAATGTTTCTTTTCCCTGTTTCAATTTCAATCCTTCTACCTCTTTTCTTGATCCCATTCCTATCAGCAGACTCCAGAAATTTTCTTCATAGTTATTTTTTTCCTCTATTTTCAACTTATTAGACCTTACCCTGAGACTTAAAAACATGCTTGTTTCTCACAAACACAAACTACCCCTTGAGACTTCATAACTTCTCTATTTTCTTTCATATTCATGTTCCTCATAATAGTAATCTACACTTGCTGTTTCCTTTCTTTTTAAAAAAAAAATATTTTTTATTGATTTCAGAGATGAAGGGAGATGGAGAAAGATAGAAACATCAATGATGAAAATCCTTGATCAACTGCCTCCTGAATGCCCCACATTGGTGATCGAGCCCAAAACCCATGTGGCTTGACCAGGAATCAAACCATGGCCTCATTGTTCATAGGTCAATGCTCAACCACTGTGCCATGTGGCTGGGCACAGCTTCCTTTCTTATTCTCCATTTTACCCTTAACCTTGTATGTTAGGCTTCCAACTCCAACCACTCCTCTAAAAATGTTCTGGGATCCAATAATATATTTTTTTTTATGTCAATTCTCACTCAAGGAAATTTTTCCATTGATTTCTAGAGACAGAAGGGAGGTAGTGGGGAGAGAAACATCAATGTGAGAGAGACACATTAATTAGTTGCCTCCTGCTAGGGACAAACCTGCAACCTTGACACATGCCCTTGACTGGAAATCACACTCGCAAACCCTTCAGTGTATGGGCTGACGCTCCAACCCTGAGCCACACCAACCAGGGCTCAATAACCTTTTAATTAATTGCCAGATTCAGTGGTGTCTTTTCAATGCTCATTTTCTTTTCTTCTATCTCCACAGTTATTTGGCCCTGTGTTTTGATATTCTCTCTCCCTTTGACTTCTATGACACAATGTCTCTCCTGACTTCCTCCATGTTTCCTTTGTTTGCTTCTTTTACTGTGTCCAGTCCTTAAATGTTTCCTCCCAAGATTCTGGTCTTCATTTGCTGAACCAAATAGACTATTTACTTTACTTGTTTCAACTAATACCTATAAGAAGCTGATAATACCATTGTCTACTGCTTAAACCCATATTTTGAAGCCCCACTCCAGAATGACATATTGCTATGACATTTTTATTTGCTTGTTTTATGGTATCTCAAACTCAGCACGGTCCAAATTAATTCAATTATCTCTCTCCCAGGAACTTACTCTTCTCTCTTGAAAAATCTAACCCTGTGTCATTTTAATCTCTCTTCATTGTCATCAATAATCCATTCCCAAAATTTGTCCATTCTGTAACTCTGATCTTTCTTCTCTAATACCACAATTAGGTCGAATTGTTATCCCAGTATCCAACCTCTTTAGACTCTAACGTACACCTTAGCAAAGAGATCTGTAAAAAACACAAATCAGTTCTTAAAACTCACTCGTTTAATACCTTCTAATCATCCCCCAGTAAGGATAAAGTTCAAATATCTTACATGTTAGCTCTATAATCTGCCTTATTTATAACTCTCCTATCTTATTCCTTCCTGTGCACTCCTCAAATCCACCTTTATCACCTTTCAAGATTCAGCTTTTCTATGAAGGTTTTTGTGAACTGCCTCCCAGAATACAGAACTCCATTCGTTGAATACCTCACTGTCCCATACCTCTATCAAGCACTTATAAAAATTTATTATACTTATTTACATATATCTCTCCCTCCTATAAAAAGTAAGCTTCTTGCCCTAGCTGGTTTGGCTCAGTGGATAGGGCATCGGCCTTCGGACTGAAGGGTCCCAGGTCTGATTCTGGTCAGGGGCATATGCCCAGGTTGCGGGCTCGATCCCCAGTGGGGGATGTGCAGGAGGCAGTTCATCGATGATTCTCTCTCATCACTGATGTTTTGATCTCTCCTTCCCTCTCCCTCTCTGAAATCCATAAAAAAATATTTTTAAAAATTCCGCCAACATCCATAAACATAATTCAAATTAGAACTTTAATAATCAGGATACAAGCATTTAGTGACTATTTTCCATGTGTCCAATACTATATCAAACCACATGGTAGATGCAAAAATAAAGACACGATCTTTTACGCTCCAACAATCTAAAGACTAAATTATCATGTCTAAATTAAGTATTGATAATCAGAAAATAAGACACTAACAAATCTTTTTTTAAAAATTAATTGACAAAAAAGCCTATTTCGATACTTTTGCAAAAGTATTATATAATGAAATACTTCATTTGAATTAAGGTAGTTTTATTTTGTCTAAATTGAAGAGCCCTATGGGAAGAAGTCAACCAAAGATAATAAAAAATAAACTGTTACAAGAAAATGATCTTGTTACAACTCACTTTGAATATTGAAACAAATATTTTATTGATCTAGAATACTGAAAATGTTTCTAGATTCTTTCCTGTGCACTTTTAAGGATTACAGAAGTCATCCAACAAAGAAATAATAAAACTTTCCCTCCAGCCCTAAGTTTATCATCTAGCTCTTCAGATAGTGAAAGCAGAGTCCTTTCACTTCAATAGAATTAAACATATCCTATATTTATTTCAGTCACTTAAAACAAACATATAAGATGCTGACATATGCCACTAAAATCAAATAGAATTTTTTTAAAAACTAAAAAAATAAATAAATAAATAAATTAATTAATTAATTAATTAAAATTTTAAATCCAAATTATAATTAATAGTTTATACTTACCATTTTTATTTGCTGGTGAAAAAAAATTGAAGACAGGAGAAAATATGGTCCCCAACAATGTAGTCCTTGGAGGACTGCCAGAGGAAGGGTTATCTTCTAATTTTCCATTTTGTTTTACATGTTGATTTGTCATTTCATAACTACCAGCTTCTAAGAAAAAAACAATAACAAAAAAGTTGGAATCTAGAAAATATGGCTTTCAGAAATATATTCTAAGACATTCATTGTAAAAATAATTTTCCCCCAAAAAAATTTCATGAAAAGTATTGGACATTAATGTTAGAAAAGTTTATTATTTAAAGAAATTTTAGGTAAATCACTTGTCAAATTATCTTTATACAAACTTACAAAGCATTAAATCTAATGCTTTATAGATGCTAAAATTCAGTTTTTTCAAAGTACAGTTGATCCTTGAACAAGATGGGTTTGAACTATGTTGGTCCACTTAAACTTGGATTTTCTTCAATAAATACACAATTAGCCCTTTATATCCCCAGGTTTCACTTTCACAGATTCAACAATATTTATTATACTAGGGGCCCGGAGCACAAAAATTTGTTTCTCTCGGGGGGAGGGGAGGGGGAAGAGGGGTCTCTCAGCCCAGCCTGTGCCCTCTTGCAGTCTGGGACACCTGGGGGGGGGGGGAGATGTCCACCTGCTGGCGTGCCTGGCCAGCCTGGGTGAGGGGCTGAGGGCCATTTTCAGGCTGCCCACAACCCCTTTAGGGTTCATGCACTGGGGGGTGGGAGGGCTGGTGAGTGCAGGTGTGGATGTTTCCCACTGGAGGGCCCATGAACATACACGCCTGGTGGGCCCCCACCGCTGAGGGGACACACCTGGCGCAGAGCTGGGTGGTGAGCCAGGGGTGGACACTAGTGCAGGATACCTCGGTGGTGCCCTGCTGCTGAGTGAACACACCCGGGGTGGAGCTGGGCAGTGGACTGGCTTCGGATGCTCTGCACTTTGCAACAGACGCTCCCGCACGCCCTGTGGAGGCCCCCAGGGGGTGGACAAAGGCAGCGGATCCTGGAAGGGTAATCCCACATGCCCCCAAGGAGGCCCCCAGGGTGGAGCCACGCAGTGGACGCAGGACAGGCACCCCTGGATGCCCTGCAGAGGCCCCCGGGGCGGGCGGAGCCAGGCAGTGGACCCCGGACAGGTGCTCCTAGACACCCGAGGAAGCCTCGGGCCGGACCCCCTCCCCCCACTGAGCTGATGCACCCGGCACAGTTATGCTGGCCGTGGAGGCTCCCAGTGCAGAGCCGCCTGCCAGCCTCCATCTTGGCTGGGTTAATTTGCATACAGCTGCTCTGACTGGCTGGTGGGCGTGGCTTAGGCGTCCTGAAGAAATGGTCAGTTTCAATATTACGCTTTTATTAGTTTAGATTACCATATTTTCCGGCGTATAAGACGACTAGGCGTATAAGATGACCTCCAACTTTTCAGAAGATTTTCCTGGGTTAAAAAGTTCGGACGGAGACCATATGCAGCACAAAAAGGAGCCGACCAGAGATGCTTGCGGTCTCCGTCCCGTCCAGCTCCATTGAAATGAATGGAGTGCAGCCGTTTTTGAGCTCCCCCCACCATATGCAGCGACAGCAGATTTTCCAGTCCAGCTCGGAAATTTCAGCACCTGCCCTATAAGACGACACCCAGCATATAAGACAACCCCCAACTTTTGAGAAGATTTTCCTGGGTTAAAAAGTCGTCTTATACACTGGAAAATATAGTATATGGTTGGGAATCCTCAAACACAGAGGGCTGATTGTATGCATTATTCTATGCCATCTACACTAATAAAAGAGAAAGATGCAAATTGACCATACTTTTGCAATGCCCACCAGCCAACCAGGGTATGCAAATTAACCCAACAAAGATGACAGTTTAATTTGCATACGCAGATGCCAAGCACCTCAGCCACTCCGGGTCTCTGGGTGAGCATGGAAGGGTGGAAAGGAGGCTCCAGCCAGAGCGAAGGCTGTGTCGGCAGCTAGGGGAAGGAAGGTCCATTCTTGCACAAATCTTCATGCATTGAGCTTTTAATTTTATATAAGGGACTTTACCACCTGTAGATTTTGGTATCCACCAGGGTTCCATGGATACTAAGGACAAATGAAGCTTTGGGCAATTTAAAAGTTATATGTAGATTTTAGATTGTGCAAAAGGTTAGCACCCCTAACCCTCACACTCCCCGTGTTGTTCAAGGGTCAACTGTAGATTTACATCTAGAATTATATAGACTGAAAAGCTCCAAATCAACAGTTTCAGAGAATGAAATAAACTCTTTGTAAGGAAAGCAAGTTACAATACAAAAAACACAAATGCAAACTTTTTGTCTTTGGTTATTTATACTTTGGAATGCTGCCTATTTCACAAAATCGAACCTCCAATCTATTTCTAATGAATAACAGCAACATAGCTCTACTGAAGCAGAAAACTATGTTTAGCAGTGTCAAAAATTACTTATGGATATTGATGTACCATTTCAAAGTAGCTAGGAAGAATAACTAATTTTCTATAAGCTTTTTGTGAATAAAAAATTTTCCATGGGTTTTTGAAAAATATTTTAAAAATAAATTCAAACAAAAGTTTTGATTAATCATCTGTAACCTTCCAAAACCTTACTACCTATCTCATTTCTTTCCTTCTTCGCTATAGCTCTTTTAACTTACTACTTTATTTCTTTTCTCCCTAGTAGTTAATTCTAACAATAGAGATACATCACTGCATTGAGAGGAAAAAGCTAAGAAATTATGTGTTTAAAGTAGCATTGGTTAAAAGGCTCCATGCTCTTAAATGTTATATTCTTTAGAAAAATCTGTTATACTTCTTGTTTTTATCCTTTTTTACTTTGAGGTGCTTAAACAGAGTTTATCAACAGCAATACCACTGATCTTGCGGCTGGATAATTTTTTGTTGTGGGAAGATGGCCTGTAGGATGTTTAGCAGTGTCCCCTCAACAGGTTCTGACAACCAAAAAAAGCACCAGATATTGACTAATGTTCTCCAGGGGAATAAAACCACCTGTAGCTGAAAACAACTGGCCTAAGTGATCCAGCCCGCTCTGAACTCAGAAATTCACTAACCAAGAAACAAATTCTTTGTACATATTTAGAACATACTTCAAATGTACATTTACAAATTAAGTCACAACTACTATTGCTTTAAGAAATGTTGCTCCATTTACATTTTCATGTGAAACAGTATAAAACTAGTTAGTTGCTCTGCCTTTGTCATTTTAATTCAGCAAAGTAGATTTATAGTAAGAAGGTAAATTTTCATTTCATTTCATGCTACTAATATATAATACAAAGAAGATTGCAAAAACTAGGCAGAAATTGCTTAGATTTTTTAAAACAGAAAAGGAACATGTCGGGTCAGATCTCTCCCTGAACCTAATAAAGCAATTATCTAAATATTAACAAACCTCCATTTACTTGACTTTTCCGTCTTACTCGAGATATCTGTTTGTTAAGTTTTCCTCCTGCTCTTGGTGTTGATGTAATCAGATTATTATCTATATCACGTTCAATTCTACTCCGTTTCGAAGGATTTTCTCTCTCTTCCTTAAGATATAAAAGGAAAAACATTCATTGAATAGTGACTTTGCCTTATAGGTTACAATTTTAAAATGATAAAATATGAAATGCACCCCAATCATGTTCACTGCAGCATTATTACAATAGCCAACAAATGGAAACAATCTAAGTGGTTCATGGATAAAGAAATTGTGATATATGCAATGCAACATTATTCAGCCATAAAAAAAATTTCGCCATTTGCAAAAACCTGGGTGGACTTTGAGGGCATTATATCAAGTTAAATAAGTCAGAAGACAAATACTGTATGACCTCACTTATATGTGTATGTAAAATTTAAAAACAAACAAAACCTAGTTCATAGATTCAGAGACCAGATTGGTGGTTACCAGAGGTGAGGATGGAGTGGAGAGGGGAATGAGTGAAGGTAGTCAAGAAGCACAAAATTCCAGTAATAAAATAAATAAGTTATGGGGATGTAATGTACAGCATGGTGGATAGAGTTAATAATACTGTACTGCATATTTGAAAGTTGCTAAAAGAGTAAATCTTTAAATTTCTTATAAGAAATAAAACCCCTGAAACTATGTATGGTAATGGATGCTAACTAGTTACTGTCATGACCATTTCACAATACATACATATATGAAATCATTATGTTGTATAGACCTGAAGCTAACATAATGTTATGTCAATTATACCACCAAAAGAGGAAAATATATGGTATAATAGACTTTCTCGTTTTTTAAATCCGGGGGGAAAAAACAGAACATGTAATGTTTGGCAAAAAACACAAGAAAAATTTGAGTGTCATTTATTTGTTTTTATCTTTATTGCTCAGATTATTACAGTTGTTCCTCTTTTTCTCCCCATAAATCCCCTGTTCCCAGTACCCATCCCACCCTCTGTCCTTACCACCCCCCACTGTCCTCATCCATAGGTGTACGATTTTTGTGTAGTCTCTTCCCGCACCCCAACACCCTTTTCCCCCTGAGAATTGTCAGTCCACTCCCTTTCTATGCCCCTGATTCTATTCTATTCACTAGTTTGTTCTGTTCATCAGATTTTTTTATTCACTTGATTTTTGGATTCACTTATTGATATGTATTTGTTGTTCATAATTTTTATCTTTACTTTTTCTTCTTCTTCCTCTTCTTAAAGGATACCTTTCAGCATTTCATGTAATACTGGTTTGGTGGTGATGAACTCCTTTAGCTTTTTCTTGTCTGTAAAGCTCTTTATCTGACCTTCAATTCTGAATGATAGCTTTGCTGGGTAGAGTAATCTTGGTTGTAGGTTCTTGCTATTCATCACTTTGAATATTTCTTGCCACTCCCTTCTGGCCTGCAAAGTTTCTGTTGAGAAATCAGCTGACCGTCTTATGGGTGCTCACTTGTAGGTAACTAACTGCTTTTCTTTTGCTGCTTTTAAGATTCTCTCTGTCTTTTGCCCTTGGCATTTTAATTATGATGTGTGTTGGTGTAGTCCTCTTTGGATTCTCTGCGCTTCCTGGACTTGTAAGTCTATTTCTTTCACCAGGTGGGGGAAGTTTTCTGTCATTATTTCTTCAAATAGGCTTTCAATATCCTGCTTTCTCTTCTTCTGGCAACCCTATAATTCTGATGTTGGTACACTTGAAGTTGTCCCAGAGGCTCCTTACACTGTCTTCATATTTTTGGATTCTTTTTTCTTTTTGCTTTTCCAGTTGGGTGTTTTTTGCTTCCTCGTCTTTCAAATCTTTGACTTGATTCTTGCGATCCTCTAGTCTGCTGTTAGATCTCTGTATATTATTCTTTATTTCAGACAGTGTATGCTTAATTTCTAGCTGGTCCTTTTTCATATCCTTGAGGATCTCACAAAATTTATCAGCAGTCTCTAGAAAGTTCTTAAAAAACCTTATAACCGTGGTTTTGAACTCTATATCCAGTCGTTTGCTTTTCTCCATTTCTGTCATTTGTGATCAGTTTCTTTGTCTCCGCATTTTGGCTGCTTCCCTGCATTAAAAGAGTGGCTTTCTGTGCTAGGTGTCCTATAGGGCCCAGTGGCTCAGCCTCCCCAATTACCTGAGGTGGACACTCTGGGGCACCCCTTTGTAGGCTTTCTGCACAGTCTTGTTGTAGCTCAGACTTGATTGTTGTTGGTATCACTGGGAGGAATTGAGCTCCAGGTCACTTGGCTATGAGAATCAGCTGTGTCTATGGTGGGAGAACTTCTGTGCTGGAAACACCCTTATGGCACAAGACTTGCTTCAGTGGGGCTTTGGTGCTCACTGAGTCTGCCCCCTGAGTGTGTCCCTTATGGATCTGAGGAGTTGTATTCTGGATGGACCCACTCTGACCACGGGGTACACTGGCTCTTGGATCTCTAAGGAGGTGCTAATTTAGCTTTTGCCTGAGGCTACCTGGTCTTTTATATGCAAAAGCCTCTTCATGCAGCGTGGGTGGGGCAGGGTCTCAGGGGAATCAACAGGGCAGAGCAAATAGCTACGGCTGATCCTTAGACCTGCCTTAAGAGATACCGGATCTCAGTGTCCCATGGTAATCGCTGCAAGCAATGCCGAGAGAAAACCGCTCTGGATTTTCTGCCAGTGCCAGACAGTCCAGCTTCTCCCCGTTTGAGTCTGTATCCCCAGAAACTTGCCTGGAACTGGAGTTCAAAGCCGTCGGAAGCTTGTGATTCCCTCTGGATTGAAAAAGAGAACTGCGTCCTCAAGTTGCCAACCCTTTCCGCGAGCTCTTTCCATGCGCACCTTTCTACCTTTGCACTTTACTTCTGCACCTCCTCCGAGTCTCAGTGTGTTTTTCTCTTTATAGTTGTAGAATTTTCACTCAGCCAGCCTTCTCTGTGGTTCTGGGTGGTGTCCGTTTTTTCTTTTCATTGTGGTTTTTAAATGGTTGTGCGAGGCAGCAATTTCCGGTGTTTACCTATGCCGCCACCTTGGTTTTTCCTCAAGAGTATTTATTAATGTAATTATAATAGGCAATATATAATTACTGCATTCTCATAATTCAGATACTTTCCCCAGGGTCCACTCAATTTTCATGCTATTGAAATACTGAATTGTACAATGTGCTCTGAATTTTTAGCAATTTTCCCAAATTCCTAGAACTGCCTAAAGGACCAAGGTCATTTCATGGAATTTGCTGACTTATCACCAAAAATAATTTAAAAAGGGGGGGGGGAGGGTGGTGCCTGCCACTGCCACATCCACCAAGGATAACCTCAATTCTTTAAATGCCCAAATTAACACAAAGGAGTCTACTCCATAACAAAGTCTCTATTCATTCCTTATATGGGGCAAATCCACATATGACCAGTCTATGCTATTCTTACAATATTATTGACTAAAGTATATTCAAAGCAATAGCGTGATTTATTTTTCTCATTTGTAAGTTTTTTTCTAATGTCATCTGCCACATGAGTGATTTTCTTATATTACTGTAATATTGGCCTGTAATTCCTTGCTGTTTTAATGAGACTACCTAAAATCTTTTGATAACAGGACTAAACTTTTACACCACAGCAAATAATAAAATAGACTACTATGTATTTTCTGAAAATTGAATATTGTTCTATTATTTCTGAAACAAACCTTGGTATTGTAAGTTGCCAAAATTACAATTCCATATTTGGATCAAAATAGAAAAAAGATAATACTGCAATTACCATTCTAAAGAATTTTAGCACTGGTTGGTTTGGATCAGTGGTTAGAGCATCGGCCTTTGGACTGAAGGGTGGGCTAGGGTTCAATTCCTAGTCAAAGTCACATACCTTGATTATAGGTTTAATCCCTGGCCATTTAGTGTGAGAGCAGGAGGCATATCAGCCATATATATATAGTTATATTGTATTTTATTGTTAACTAGAGGCCCAGTGCACAAAAATTTGTGCACTCGGGGGGGGGGGGGTCCCCTCAGCCCGGCCTGTGCCCACTCACAATTTGGGAGCCCTCGGAGGATGTCCACCTGCTGGCATACCTGGCCACCCTAGGTGAGGGGCTGATGGCTGTTTGCAGGCTTGCCAAAGCCCCCAGTGGAGACCCTCACCCCATGGGGGTGTGGTCTCAGCCTGGATGACAGGCTGAGGGCTGTTTTCAGGCTACCCACAGCCCCTTCAGGGTTCGGGTACCTACTGGGGTGGCTGGCCAGCCTGGGTGAGAGGTAGAGGGCTGTTTCAGGCTGCCCACAACTCCTTCAGGGTTTGGGACCCTACTGGGGTGCCTGGATGGAAGCTGGTATCTTGGATTTGATCTTCTATAATTGAAACTTTGTAGCCTTGAGTAGAGCTCAGGGCCAGCAGAGCCCTAGCTTCCTCCATTGCCCAGGGCAACTCCAGCTCCATGGCTGCCGCCATCTTAGGTGAATTAATTTGCATATTTGCTCCTGATTGGTTGGTGGGTGTGGCTTGCGGGTGTAATGGAGTGGGGGTTAATTTGCATATTACTCTTTTATTGGATTAGATTATTATTTTAAATCCTGTACTGTGCCTAATTTAAAAATTAAACTTTATCATGGGTATGTATATATAGGAAAAATCATAACATACATATGGTTTGGTTCTATTAGCTGTTTCAGGCATTCACTCAGGGTCTTGGAAAGTATCCCCTGTGACTAAGGGGGGTATACTGTATAGCACAAAATAATGCCTCCTTGGTTCACAACAAAATTCCTCATATTCTTTCTGTTTATCATTCCTCTGCATTGCAAAATGAGCAGGATGCCTCACATCATATTATAAACATGGGATCTCCATTATCAGAAAAGATAGGGGTCTCTTTATAAAATCCTTCAAGAACACAAATACATAATGCCACAAAGCCACAACTACACTAAGATCCAGCATCCTCTTAAGGAAATCTCTTAATATATCTGATAGTAACATAAATTCATGTATTTTTGAAAACCTTGCATTCTGTAACACTAAAAATATCAAAGTTTATGTGGGGTAATGGGTCCAGGAGGACAGAGAGGGGTATATTGGGGCAAATCAATGCCCCTGAAACGCCATAATCAAAGCAAGAACAAAAACAATGACTGAGACCTCCAGAGATAATTTGGACACCCCAGGCAGCTAAGAGAAGCTGAAATGCTACCTGAAGGATTAACAAAAGGTATTTAAAAAGAGAAAAGTAGAAACAAAGCCTTATGGGAGCTAATAAGTGAAGCTTTAAGCCAATAGGGGCTGCCAAGATGGACACAAAAGGAAATGTAAACTGCCACATAAAAGTCGCTGCTAGATCAGGCTGTACCTCTCCAGAAGGGAACCCAAAATCTGTATCTTACAGAAGAGCCTTTTGTCTCTATAACAGTTTAAGTTGACTTTTTTTATTTTCCTGATGAAGGATAAAATTCCACTCCCATTATTCAGGATCACCCTGTCCAATTTAAGAAAAACCACATATATAACAACATGCCACCCATCTAATCTAATCTAATAAAAGAGTAACATGCAAATTAACCCTCACTCTGTTATACCTAAGCCACGCCCAGCAGCCAATCAGAGCAACGATATGCAAATTAACCCAGCCAAGATGGTGGCCGGCAGCCAAGGAGCTAGAGCAAACAAGAGGCCAGCGATGGAAGAAACTGCCTGCCCAGGCTGGCTGTGGTCTCTGCTCAAGGCAACAAAGTTTTAATTATAGAAGATAAATAAACCCCAG
>PVJC01035958.1:0-17973 GCA_004026665.1 Murina feae | reverse complement strand
TCTCCTCCTTCTCCTCCTCCTCCTCCTCCTCTTTCTCCTTCTCCTCTTCCCCTTTCTTCTTCTCCTCCTCCTTCTCCTTCTCCTTCTTTTTTAACAGAATAGGAAAGCATATGCATATGCGCTGGAAATGTACTTGCTCCACTAGCCAGAGGCCAGGAAGCCAGCACCAGGTGCTATGTACAGGGCAGCTCTGATTTCAGAATGAAGAATAAGGCTCAGCAGGTAGGGAGGCCTTGAGAATCAACACCGAATCTCCAAGAAGCCCACGCTGGGCCTGAGCTGCTGATGGCTTGACTCAGAAAATTCAGTGGATTAGACAATGAGGCTTATGTTGTCAGAATAAACCCATCTGCCTTACCAGAGGGACCAGCTTGATATACTGGGAAATTTTCAAGTTCTTAGTTAAAAATCCTACATGTGTGGCCCTGGGCAAGTCTGTTTCTTTCACTGGGCAATAGTTTACTCATCCCTGGAATCAGTGCAATAGTTGTAAAGGAGGGAAGAGTAGTTGATTGATGCAAAGTGCTTAGTACAACATTCAATATTCAGCAGTCTTTGAAAACCTCTCCCCATTATGGCGCTAAAACT
The DNA here is from genome assembly GCA_004026665.1 of Murina feae. Lineage (NCBI taxonomy): Eukaryota > Metazoa > Chordata > Mammalia > Chiroptera > Vespertilionidae > Murina > Murina feae. The sequence continues at coordinate 17,385 of PVJC01035958.1, read as the reverse complement.
TATTCACAAGGGAATGGGGACCACTTTAGGTGGGAAAAAACAGCCTCCTCACTTGTGTCACCACTGTGTCTGATGCACACTAATTCTCCATAGGCTCATCACACTATTACGCATTTTATTTATTTATACAGGTTATTAGATAGGGTACTCCTTCAAAGTAAGAGCTGTGCTGTAAAATTCTCTTTGCATTCCCAGAATCTATTAGGGCCCCTGGAACATAACAGCTATTGAATATATGAGTTTTTCTTGTGAGCAAATTGTTCCAACCCACCAAGATGAATGATTCAGATACAATATTATGGCCACATCTCACTTTTTTCTTCACCGAGCTCAGGAAATAAAAGAGAAAAATACTACAAACCCAGTGATGAAAATTAATTCTGAATTTTTTTTGTTTTAGCCAAAGACCAAATAGGAGTCAGATGCTGAGGAGCCATTTTTAGTATTGGCCAACTCAACCTGCCAAGACTCAAAATAAATTCCAAGATAGAATTACAATGTTAGACATAATTCTAAGACTTTAGTGTTAGGCCGAAGACTTGGGCATGTGGTATTTTAGTCTCTGCAGGCCAAAGAGAGAGATATAGAGAGAAAGGAGTAGCAACATGGATGGGAGCAAATGACAGACAGCCAACAGAGTCAGGGATGCCAACGGTGGCCAGTACTAAGGAGATGGAGGCCCTAGAGCTTGGCTATCATGACCCTTGGGACTTCCTTTCTGGTATCCTGTGTACCACCATCTTGTTAGTCTCAGTCTTGAGAACAAAACCAGGCCTATTAGTCACTAAAACCCAGATAGGAGAGGAATGACTTAATTCTAAGTCCCACCCAATAGAAGACTTAGACTCTTCATATTCCTCTTTAGTCCTGGCTCAGAAACAGGGTAGATGCTGGAGAAGAAACAGTGAGAGTTAATAAGGTAGGAGGCCAACCTGTGAAATTCCAAATCTTTAGGCAGAAAAATGAATATCTGCTTAGGTCAATTCCTGTTGGTTGCCAGCAACAGGAACGGACTCTAACTAAAAATATGGGACATCATGAACAAGATTTAAAGGAAAAGCTAACCAGTCAGGCTCCAAAAGGAACAGACTCCAGAGCAACTGAGGGACTTTGTCTGCAATGCATGCCTCAATCATATTTCTATGCCTTTTTTCTTTCTTCAACAGACAATTCCTGGGATAGAGGGGCAATGTTGTCTTACCTTGAGTTATGTTTCTACCACTCCCCATGCATGGTCCGACTGACAATCTCTTCCACATCCGTAATCAATAGGACCTGGTAGTTCCCCATAGCTAAATTGAGTGTGACTACCAGAACGGGGAGTGCCAAAACCACAGATGTCTACCTCCCCACTCTGGATAATTCTCCCATTCCCAAAGCTGTGGCTTCAAGAACATTTCATGAGGATTTATAAGAATGTTTCCTCCTAGAAACATTCACAACTGTGGGGCGTAAGACTGTGGCTCACATATCATAAACTTGATGCTTAAGTTGGGAATTTGGAATGGGATTTACAGAAATAATAATCACGGATGATTTAACAATCCAAATATTAAAGATTTTATTTTTGTACTAGCTGTACCCGGCCACGCATCGCTGTGGCTCAGTCTGGTTAAATGGAAAAGAAAGAAAAGAGAAAGCACATGTTTCTAATATGTTTAATTGCACAATGCCTGTGGGTATACAATATTTTTTGTTGTTCTATTGCCTGTGCAGATATAGAGATTGTCTGGTTTGCCAACTCTAGAACACACAACATATAATTGTCCTTGTGAGAAGCAATCTATGTCTAGATCTATACCGCACAATTCTAAAGATTGGCCCCGAGCTTTGTTGATGGTGATTGCAAACGCCAATCGAACTGGGAATTGCAATCTCTTAAATTGAAATGGCATATCCATTGGAATCATAGGAATGCGAGGAATGAGGACATCTTCACCTTTGAAAGGTCCTGTCAAGATTGTTGCTTCTGGCACTGGGGGGAGTAGGGGAGGCCGGGGGAAGGTCAAGGGGGGAAAAAAGGATACATATGCAATAATCTTTGCAATACTTTAAGCAATAAAACGAAAAACTTTTTAAAAAAGATTGTTGCTTCTACGATGTTGCTCATTAATTTTTTTACTGCAAGTCGCATGCCGTTGCAAAGCTTTGGCTGGTTGATATTTCTCAACAAGATAATTGGCACTCCAATTTTTAATTGCAGTAAGTGCGGTGGCATCCCTGGCAAATTGAGTGAATTCAAAAATTCTGTTGGATAATTAACTACTTCCACAATAGTATCGATGGACTTGTATGTGACTGCCTTGCTTTGAATGTTAGACTGAATAATATTGTTAAGTCCATAGACGTCTTCGTTCTTGGCTGCAAGAATAGCTTGTTCACTCAGCCAATAGTGATTCTTATAATTGATTTGAATGTTGGGAAATACTTTTTCAATCAATTCTTCCTTTCACTAAATTGCATGGGTCATAAATCAGAAACATTGAAATGGAATCGTAAAATATTTAGTATAGCGTGTGTTGCTTTTAAGTCCAACAGATGGTGCTGTTTTTAAAAAGAGCATGTTTTTTTAAAAAAACACACAAGTGTGACATCTATATAATAGTAGGTATATAAAAACATGTGTGTATTCGAATGCAATGTTGTGTCAAAATTTCAAAGCAATCAGTGAAGAACTTTCAGAGATTTAAGATTTTGAACAAATGAACATTTATATTTTTTATTTATACAGATTATTATTTGGGTGTTTTGTAGTCTGATCTGTATTTTTATAATTAAAATTTTATTAATTAAAAAATTAATAATACATTCACATGGTCCAGGTACCTTCCTCCATCCTGCCACCTGGAACACAATGCCTCTATCAGGGACCTGAGATGTTGCTATTTTAGATCATGAGAACCAAACCTCAGGAATGGCAGAACAATGTGCTAGAAAAAAACCCAGGTTCTGATGACTTTATGAAGAAGAGACATTATGTTAGCCCTGACCTACATTGTTTTAGATTTTTATATAATAGAGAAATAAGTTCCTCTCGGATAAGGCCACTTTTGTTTGGGGGAGGGGGGTTCTGTTATAGCCAGTCTAATTCCATAGGATTACACTACCAGAGGTTACACTACCAATAAATGATGGAGCCCTGATTCTAACTCAGTTCCTGAGCTGGAACTAGAGTGAGTCAAGAGAAACATGGAGGGGTACAAATTTTAAGGAGGCACTCACTCTCAAGGTTGAGCAAGTGTTAACTTGGCACTTGTATAACTGAGAGTAGGTGCCTCCTTAAGTTTTGCATGGAGGATGCTTCTCTTGCCTCACCCTGCTCAGCTCCAACAGCTTCCAGAGGCTGCTCCTTCTCATCACACTGACAAGTCCAGGCTTCAGATCTACTCAACCTATTGATATCTCCTCCCCCTGAGAAAGTAACTGGTCTTAGTCTTTGATGTTGACTATGAGATATAAGATTGAAAAATTTTCTGAAGTCCTCATTTGGAGAGCTAGCTTTTATCATTGGATGGCAGGGGAGTGAAGAGCCCTTCTGAAACACCTCGCCCTCCCTTCCACTCTCCAGGCAGGCAGTCTTGTTTACATATTGTTTCTATGGGTGAATCATTTGTAGCACAAACACAGCCTTCCACTTGTCCAGGAGAAAGCCTTCAAAGTGATCCTTTCTGCTCTTCATAAAACCTCAGGAGTCACAATAGGTATTCCAAATAAGACTGCTATTTGTCAGCCTCTCAAAGTCAGGGATCAGAGGAAAGGAACCATGTGCCATCAAAAACCATTCTGAAAGAAAGCACAAAACCCTCCCTCTGATAGCTTGTTTTGTGTGTTTTTTTGAGCTTCCACCTTTTTCAAAATTGGCTTTTATATTTATTATGCTTCCTGCAGAAGCCTTTCCTATTCCTTTTGCTTCTGGTTTCAGTGTTATTTTCGCATGAAACTTCCTGAAATCCATTCAGAGTTGTCATGGGATAGGGTGGGGCGGGGTGAGGGTGGGGAAATGCTAGTTTAGGAGCCAGAGTTTAATCACCTTTTGCATCTTACAGATCAGAACCCCCAAGTCAAGGTTAGGGAAAATGTAATAATTTCTCAGTATTATGTTTATTTGATATGCTGAATGTATGCACAAAGACCTTCCAAAAAATACATTTTTTTTGTAGATCCCTGCCAAACTCTCAGGCATGGAGAAAAGCCAGGTTATGAGACAGGGGCTGGAAAAGGCAACAGAAATAGAGAATGGGGTTTTGATCATGTCTCCTGAATAAACACTAGCCCAGGGGCCTCACGAAAATTCTCACAGTCCCCTTCAAAGTGAGTGGTTTTACCTCCATCTTACCGGTGGAGAAAATGAAGCTCAGAGAGATTGAGTAGCTAGCCCAAGATCACACAGCAAAGAGATGGTAAGTGGGGACTCAAATCCAGGTTGACCCAGTCCAGTACCTGGGCTCTTTCAGGTGTGCCTCACTGTGTGAAAGCCCAGGCTATTTTTTTATTAGAGGGGAGGCCAGAAAGATGTGGTGAATCGGGAATCTAAGGATCCAGTCCCAGCCCCAGCATGGGGACCCGAGACAAAGCATTTCATGTGCCTGGGCCATAGCGTTCTCAGCTGCATAGTGAGAGAGTAGAGCCAGCTGGTTCTTAAACTGCTTCTGCTCTCTGGCAATCCGGGTTTCCATATCTACTTTCATCAAAGGCATCCAACAAGAGAATCAAAATAACAGGAAGGGTGAGCCGCAAGCGGGATCCCTCCCTGTGGGTCAGGAGTCCAGGAAAGGCCAGAGGCAGACGCTGCAGGATAAATAAACTGGCCTTGGTGTTCATTGCACCCTTTCATTTCCTTACCAACTTCTCCATTCCCTGCCTCCACCACGCAGGTACTCTGTTCCTGGCCTTACCACCGCTGGCCCCACCAACTGTAGCACCCCAGCCAGGCTTGCTAGATGCCTACCATGCTAATTTAGAGATCTCTTTATCTTTGTTTCTTATCTAACCAAATGTATCAGTGTCCCAACAGTGAAACTTAGAATTATTTGTTAATTTTTAAGGAAATTCTATACTTAATATAACATGTATTGATTCAAAGAATAAAGCATTTCAGAAATACGTTTTTAACGTTGTACATTCTCTCTCATCTTAGGTAAATTATATGAAGGTGCTTCTCCAACTTGGGTAGACATAACCCCAATCTGAAATGAATGGCTTAGAGGACAGAGCATGGACGGACTTCCAGCTCCTGCCTCCCCCCACTCAGCCAGGTGCCCTGTGCAGTATACAGCTCATATTGGGGAAATTAAACTCACAGATCACATGAGTGGTGGTCATTGTTAGATGTTGATTTGTCCAAGCCAGACAAAATTGCATTTATATATATTTATCTATTTATTTCAAAGAAGAAGAGAGAGATAGAAACATCAATGATGAGAGAGAATCATTGATCAGCCTGGGACTAGGCCAACCATTGATTCATTTGAGTGAACTGTACTTTCTCCATCCCATTACGTTGGCCAAAAGCAACTTAGGAGATATTCTTTCTTTTTTTTTAAATATACATTTTTTTGATTTCGTACAGAGAGGAAGGGAAAAGGATAGAGAGTTAGAAACATCGATGTGATAGAAGCATCAATCAGCTGCCTCCTGCACACCCCCTACTGGGGATGTGCCTGCAACCAAGGTACATGCCCTTGACCAAGATCGAACCTGGGACCCTTCAGTTCCCAGGCCGACACTATCCAATGAGCCAAACCGGTTAGGGCAAGGAGATATTCTTGGCCCTATTTTTACATTTATCTTTCTTGTTCTACCCACCATGCTATTGTTTCAGATCCTATTTATCTCTCAGTTTTCCATTGTTCTCCATCATTACCACCGCCCTAGTGGAAAGAACCTAACCTCACTTCTTTGAAACTTTGAAACTCTAGCTCCTTAACTGGCTTCCTCCTCTCCCCTCTATGATATCCTGCCTTGTGTGTATTCCCATCATCACAGCTAGAGGGTATATGAACACAACCAGCTTAACTCGGAGAACTAGCAAATTGAAGGCTCTTTTCAAAAGGCAGTTACCCCTTTTCCTGCTCGATATTCTCAGTGGTTTTCCATGACTCTTAAGATGAAGACAAAATTCCTTGAGTAGGCTTTCTGCTCATCAGTCCCCTCCCTGTGCCTCCAGCCTTATTTTACATGGCCTTCCCTTCAGCTCTTCTCCCAGCTCCTCTGGACAGTGGCCCGTGCATATGCTGCTCCTTCTGCTAGAGCACTGGCCCTGCCCCTGCGCCTATTAACTCCTATTCATACTTCAGGTGTCTGATTCTCAAGCATTGTGCCTCGGTAAGGCCTTCCCTGATCCCCCTGACTGGCCAGAACCCCTTATAGTAAGTCCCTCAGCGATAAGGACCTTCCTCCCTGTGTGGTACTCATCAGATATAATTCCTCCTGTATCTATCAGATCATCTGACACACTCTCTCTCTCAGGCTGTAAGGTGCATGACACAGTGCCTGGGCACATCACTGTACTTCTGGCTGCTTAGCATATACTGTCCTGTAGCTGATAAATATATATTGAAAAATGCAGGATTGGCCCAATTGAGCATCAACCTATGAACCAGAAGGTCATGGTTCAATTCCTAGTCAGGGCACATGCCTGGGATGCAGGTTCAATCTCCAATGTGGGGTGTGCAGGAGGCAGCTGATCAATGATTAGAGAACCTGAAAAGAGTTTGACTGCATCTCATCATTGATGTTTCTATCTCTCTCTTCTTCTTTGAAATAAATAAGTAAATATATATAAATGCAATTTTGTCTGGTTTGGACAAATCAACATCTAACAATGACCACCACTCATGTGATCTGTGAGTTTAACTTCCCCAAACTAGTTGTGGAAAAAGAAGAGGAAGAAGAGCAAATCCTAAAAACTAGCAATTGATAAACAGTTCCCTCCTAACTAGCTAATTCCCGATGTATCTTCTATGAGGCATTTTGGTTAACTGGTTTCTAGCATGTATTTGTTGAATCAATAGATAAAATAGAACCATTCAAGGCCCAGATTATATGCTACATCTGCTAGGAAGTCATTTTTAATGGGTGTCAGTCTCCAGAAATAATCTCTCCATCCCTTATATGTTCAGAGCATTTCACCATTCCCTCTCTGATGATAGTTGTTATCTTGCATTGATGTATTTCTGAGTTTCCTGATCCTATATTCTTTTTCTTTTCTAAAATGATGGGAAGAGATTACTTAGGATACTCTCAATCACTTTAATTCCTTGTCTATCTTTTACTAAGACTTCATTGTGAAGAACCAGATTTTTGTTTCCCTTCCCTCAGTTTCCCTTCCCTCAGTCAAGCATTTTCAATCCATATGATCTCAATAACTTTTTAATTCAAATCAGAGAATTTCCAGAACCAGATATTTGACCCAAATACTTCAGAAGTTTGAAATGCAGCTTTGGAGGTCTCAGTACCCACCATGTAACTGTATAAAATTGAAATTCAGTTTAATAACTGCCAACACTTTTCTTGAGTCTCTTGTTTATACCAGTCAAATACATGCATTGATACATAGCAAATTCATCCCTCTTTTCAGGTTCTTTAATTAAAAGGCAGTTTAGGTCATTTTTCAGGATGGTAGGAGTCTCTTCACTTTTCTAACCAAGAGTTGCCATTAGGATTCAAATATGTGTACTGAAATATGCTTTAGAGCTAACAAGTTTGGGAGCTGAGAGAGATTTCAGAGGTAAGTTGACTTACACACCATTTTACAGGTGAGAAAGTGACTGGCCCAGTGGGTTCTGAAGCTAAAATTCAAATTCAAGTCTTTGGGGTCAAAATATTTCTTGTACCTCCTATGATGTGCCATGCTTCTTAAATACTTTGTCACTGGTTGTCTCTAGTAACACCTCAAGAAAGGTTTATCGAGGAACCAAGATGGCGGCATGAGGTGTATACCTAAATGCACAGCCTCCACAACTATATTTTTAAATACAACTATACAGATAAACAGCCATCCTCCAGAACCAAGGGAGGGGAGGCTTTGCAACCAGAAGGCAAGAGAAGGAGTGCTTTGAGACTGAGTGGAAGCTCCCTGTGCCAAAACTGAAAGGTACCGAGGGACGCGCGGAACGGAGGCGGCGGCGCGGAGGTGCAGCAGCACGGGTGAAGGGGAGCAGCGGCTGCGCTCGGTCGGGTTCACGGCTAGAGAGGAGATTGTGGACTCCCGGGGTTGCAAAGAGTGCAGCTCGGGCTGCAGGGCAGCGGGGCTGAAAACTAGCGATTCTCTGCCAGTGCTGTTTGCAGGAGTCACTGGCGCGGAGATTTGGGGACTGAGGGGCACGCGCAGACTCAGCCGTGGAAAAGCAGCCATTGTGGAGTGCTCCACCCTGTGACTCTGAGACCCCGCCCCACCCCACCTACAACCCCACCCAAGCTGTGTGCCTGCCAGCCTTCAGCATAAATCAATCTGCAGCCGGGGCAGAACTCCAAAAGATCCAAACCCCAAACAACAAGGAGAAAAGTCCGCAGATCATTTCCTCCCAGTGATACCTCCCAGTGATAACTACAAGACTGTGCTCCCAGCCTTCAAAGGCATACAACAAGAGAGTCCACCCCAGGTGATTGGGGAGGCTGAATCACTGGGCCCTATAGGACACCTAACACAGAAAGCTAAAATGCGGAGACTAAGAAACAAATCACAAAAGACAGAAATGGAGGAATGCAAACAACTGGATATAGAGTTCAAAACCACGGTTATAAGACTTTTCAAGAATATTCTAGAGACTGCCGATAAATTTAGTGAGACCCTCGAGCATATGAAAAAGAACCAGCTAGAAATTAAGCATACACTGACTGAAATAAAGAATAATATACAGAAATCCAACAGCAGACGAGAGGATCGCAAGAATCAAGTCAAAGATATGAAATATAAAGAAGCAAAACTCACCCAGCTGGAAAAGCCAGAAAAGAAAAGAAAAAAATCAAGAAATATGAAGATAGTGTAAGGAGTCTCTGGGACAACTTCAAGCGCACCAACATCAGAATTATAGGGGTACCAGAAGAAGAGAAAGAGCAAGATATTGAAAACCTATTTGAAGAAATAATGACAGAAAACTTCCCCCACCTGCTGAAAGAAATAGACTTCCAAGTCCAGGAGGCGCAGAGAACCCCAAACAAAAGAAACCGAAGGAGGACCACACCAAGACATATCATAATCAAAATGCCAAGAGCAAAAGACAAGGAGAGAATCTTAAAAGCTGCAAGAGAAAAGCACTTAGTTACCTACAAGGGGGCACCCATACGACTGTCAGCTGATTTCTCAACAGAAACTTTGCAGGCCAGAAGGGAGTGGCAAGAAATATTCAAAGTGATGAACAGCAAGAACCTACAGCTAAAATTACTTTACCCAGCAAAGCTATCATTCAGAATTGAAGATTGAATAAAGAGCTTCACAGACAAGAAAAAGCTAAAGGAGTTCATCACCACCCAACCAGTATTATATGAAATACTGGAAGGTATCCTTTGAGAAGAGGATGAAGAAAAAATAAAGACAAAAAATTATGAACAACAAATACATATCTATCAACAAATGAATCTAAAAATCAAGTGAATAAGAAATCTGATGAACAGAATAACTGGTGAATAGAATAGAATCAGAGGCATAGAAAGGGAGTAGACTGACAGTTTTCAGGGGTAAAGGGTGTTGGGGGTGCGGGAAGAGAATGGACGATGATTGTACACCTATGGATGAGGACGGGGGCGGGATGGGGACAGAGGATGGGGTGGGAACTGGGAGGAGGGGAGCTGTGGGGGAAAAAAGAGGAACAACTGTAACAAGCTGAACAATAAAGATATTTTAAAAAAAAAGAAAGGTTTATCATTCACATTTTACAGGCAAAGAAACTGGGCTTAGAAAGTTGAAATGATGTATCTCATGTCCTCTGGGTTTACTAGGTCCTCCACATAACCAAGCTGGGATTGAAAGCCAGCTCTAAGTCTGAAGATAAAGCTTCTTCCACCACACCATGGTGTCAAGTTCAATGGGGCTTCAGTGAAGAGAATGCTGCCACTGAGTGCCAGGTTTGAAACAAAAAGATGCAAATTCTAGACTAGAGATGCACCCCTACACTGCCCCCCCGCCCCCTCCCCTACACACACACACAACCACCAGAAGCTCCCTGGATACCTATACCAATATCTTCTCAAACTTTACTGTACATACGAATCACCTGGAGTTCTTTTTCAAATACAAATGATAACCACATAGGTCTTGGGTGGGGCCTGAAATTCTGCAGATTCTGAGATAAGGTGATGCAAATGCCCTTTTTCTGGGGACCACACTTTATGTAGCAAAGTTGCTAGATATGACTCGGTTTTCAGCAGCCTCAGTCCTGGATTTGTCAAGCAGCAAAATTCACAAGGCCAAGGGAGGGCAGCTGTGCTTGAGTAGTTGGAGTGGGCAGAGTGTGTGATATCATTTCCTGAACATCTTACTGTGTGCTGGGCATAATGCTAAGGACTTTACAAGTATAATCACATTTAATCCCCAATATAATCCTCTGAGTAGCTATTGGTATCCACATTTCACAGACAAGGAAACAGAGTTTAGACGACTTCTCCAAATTCACATGGTTCTGTCTGATTTCAAAGCTCATGCTCTTAACCACAATGCCAAGTTCCTCCACAATGAGAGTGTCTCTTTTACCCCCAGGGCAAGTCTGAATGGCACTCTGAGGGTGAAGAAGTCTTTGAGCAGATATTGATGAGCTGATGTGGACATCACAAACTCAACACCAAGGTGCTAAGAAATATTTTAAACCATGTGTTGATCAGCTTGCTAGAGGAATGTGCAAAGGATTCTTTCACATTCAGACAGAAAAGAATATGAATAGTGTGAGTGATAAATTATAAATAACTTACATATCCAAAAGTAGATGAATAATTAAATAAAACACAGCATATAAGCAATGAACATACTAATTAGTCAATGAGTATATAGATTTCAGATCATATATTTGCTAGTATAACATGATCTAAATGTTGTTAGAAAAAAAGGTGTGTGTGTGTGTGTGTACATAGGAAGAGATTGGAATGAAGTACTCCAAGAAATTAATATCAGTAACTTTTGAATGGTATAATTATTCACGTTTTTATTATATACTATCTGTGTTTCTCATATTTCTATAAAAGCACTTATCATATGTATAATTTTTTCAAGAAAACAGTGAATATGCAAGAGAAGCCAAAGAAAAGCTGTAAAAGGACAAAAAAGGTAGATATGTACACAGATATTAGAATAAATTATGAAACTATAAATATTACAACAATTTGGAATTGAGAAATATTAGACTAATAAAGCAGTGGAAGAGAATAGAAAATAAAGTAAAAGAGCCATAAAGATTTTAATCTATATAAATAAAAATGTAAATGTTCGCTTGTTCAAAATCTCAAATCTCCAAAAGTTCTTCACCGATTGCTTTGAAATTTTGACACAATGTTGCATTCGAATACACACATGTTTTTTCACACCTGTGACAAGGAAAAGCATGCTTTTCTTAAAAAAAAAAAAAACAGGTAAAAACATGCTTTTTTTGAAAAACAGCGCCATATGTTGGACGTAAAAGCAATACATGTTACAAACTTAACAATATTATTCAGTCTAACATTCAAAGCCAGACAGTCACATACAAGTCCATCAACACTGTTGTGGAAGCAAATGAAGCAGTTAATTATCCAACAGAATTTTGGAATTCACTCGATCTACCAGGGATGTCACCGCACATACCGCAATTGAAAATCGGCGTGCCAATTACCATCTTGCAAATTATCAACCAGCGTGGAGCTGGGCTGGGCTGGGCTGGGGCGAAGGCGGCTGCCACGGTCCCCCCCCCACACCAGTGGCCGAGGGCTCGCAGGGAGTGTGGTGGGTGAGGGCAGGGGAGCTTCCTCAGCTCTTTTTTCCTCAGGCTTTCGGGCGGCTCAGTGAGGGCCCCAACCAGCAGGAGTCGGGAGCGGCCAGGCTGCTTTGGGTGTGGGGTGTGGGGCACAGGCTGCCTGTGGGGAGCGGTGGTGCAGGCCGGTGCTGGGGGGCCTGGGCTGCAGAGGCACATGTGTGGGAGGCCAGACCAGCTGGGCAGGGCGGGCGCAGCAGTGTGCCAGGGGCAGCCACCCGGGAAGGCACATTGTAGACCCACAAGCATTGTGCAATTAAACATATTAGAAATGTGCACTTTCTCTTTTCTTTCTTTTCCATTTAACCAGACTGAGCCACAGCAACACATGGCCAGGTACAGCTAGTTAATAAATAATTTATTTCTTCTCTTAGACTGAGAAGGTTTTCCTAAAAGCAATATAAAACTATTGTGTGCCCCTAAAAATACTGCATATGCAATCAGCAAGCCATTGACAAAATAGAGAAAAACATTTCTATCATGGAGAATAACTAGGACTAATTCCTTAATATGTAATGTGTTCTTACAACTCAATAGAAAAGTTGATAAAAACATGAACAAATCTATTTTTTTTAAAAAAGAGGAGAAATAAAAAAGAAAATGAATCCTAGCTATAATAGCATTTTGAAGGGGGCACTGCTTATGCCACTCCCCATCCTGGCCATTGGAGTTTTATGTAATTATCAAAGTAGAAGTTTCAATCAAGCTAGAATAGAAACAATTCCATTAGTCACTTCTGATCACTAACGGGTTCTTCAATAACTTAGTGAGTGAGAGATAAGAAATTAATACCAGGATTCTACTGGTCACATTTCCATTTGTTGTATATACTTAGGTTTACACTGGCTGCATAATAAACCATAGCAGGAAGAGAAGTGAAATGGTGTCAAGAACGAAAAGGGTTCTGAGAAGAGACTTAAATCCCAGCTCCTCCTCTATCTGTGTACATCCTTGGACAGCCTCACTAAACCTTCCTTTCCTCATCTATGACATGAATACAATAAATCTTATTTACAATGGTTTTCTGTGAAAAAAATAAGATCACATATGGAAAGCACTTAGTACTTTAGCACATACTCAATAAAGAATGACTACTACACATCCCCAGAATTATTGTTTCCACCATGTAAGGGCAGGAACAGAGCCAATCATTTTGCCTCTCCATACTGAGCATCGAGGGGGTCCCTGTGATTACTGGGCTGAGGGTGGGACACAGCGTTGTGGCAGCACGGATGGCACAGGGCTTTGCATCATGTTTAGAGCCCTACACCAGCATGGATTCCCACTTAGAGGACTCAGCACTTCTGTATCATGTAGGGAGAACACTGGTGGTACAAACTGTAGGAATCAAATGAAAGCAGATCACATTTGGGAAAACACCCCCTGAGCCTCAGCTCTGCCTTCTTAGTCCTTGAGGCAAGCCTACCTGGCAAGGTTCACCTCAAAGGTTCCTTCTTCATTTCCTCATCCCATCCAGCAGAGCTTAGAAGATGTTCTTAGCTAAGAATCTGGCCACCTGGCCAGGACCAAACAGTGCCAGGCTTAGTCAATTACACCAACATCAAGCTGCCTGGAAAACAATGGGAAACTCTAGGGTATCCCCTAAACTGCCACTGCTCACCGAGCACATGCCATATGGTCCCATTTCCTATCCCTTCACTGCCAACCAGACCAGGACCTGACATCCCAAGATAAATTAGCAGCTACCATTCATGGCAGGGATGGAGAAACTTTTTTCTGCCAAAGAACATTTGGATATGTATAAAATCATTCATGGGCTATAAAAAAAATTATCAACTAAAAAATTAGCCCGCTATATTTGGCCAAACATTTAATTAACTCACCTCTAATGCTTTGGCAGGGTCAGACCAAATGATTTCGAAGGTATTATATGGCCTGTGGGCCGGACGTTCCCCTCCCCTGATTTATGGCACGCTTTATTTGTTCTGAGCCTAATGCTAAATATGTTCTGTGTTGTATTTTGATTAATCTTTGCACCAGATCTCTGAGATAAGCACTCTTATCTCCTTTCAACAGGTGGGAAGACAGGTTTACAGAAGGTAAGTACAGAGGTGTAGTGACTTATGGTTCATAAGTGATGAACCAGGGCCTCAAACGCAAGTCTGTCCAACTATGATCTAGGTCACGATGCCACCTCTCTAGAAACTATTTTCCAGGTGTGCTCCAAGAAGTGAAGTGCCTACCCCAAATCACACAGCTGATAGGTACCAACACTGAGATTTAAAGCTATAGCCTCCCAGTCCACAGTCATGTGCTTCCTATGACACCATGCTGCTTCCCCAATCTCATAAACTAGCTTCGGCCCAAGTGTGCCTGCCCTGAGCCCACAGCCTGTCGTTGTCCCAGACATTGGTCGTTGGCCTGTAACCATGTCTGACTTTCCTCCCTGGGGGCTGGCTGGGTTCTGAAGTCTGTCCTTGCTGCTGGTACATGTATTATACATGAGCAGATCTTCTCCAAAGGGGACCAAATCCCCTCTTGGTTCCAAAGAATGCAAGTAGGAGTTCCCACAGCTCCCTTTGAGGATGAGAGAAAAACTCCTTATCCCCTTGTTTGCTATGCTGGGTCTCCTAGGTTGTCCGGCTCCTAAGCTGACTCGAGTGGGACAGAAGTCTATCCCTCATCCTGATGTGTCCGGGTTTCATCCTGCTGCTCATTCAGGCATGCTAGGGACCCACAACGCCTGCGTCAAGCCTGATCCATAGCAACTGTGACCTGTGATTGTTTCATTGTGTTTGTTTCCCATCGTAAAAGCAGCACGCTCATGGTGTCGTCCCCACAGCAGTGCTGCAGAACATAAAGGGGGTGGGACTTGCCCATGAAGAACTGCAACCTGTGTGGGCAGATGAAAAACCTCCGAAGTGTTCAGAGGATGCTACAACCGGATCAATTTGCAAATAAGGCTCCCATTCAAATGGAAGGATTTGCCAGAGGAAAAGCAGACTAAGAAATGGAATATTTAAACACTTCCAATCATTTCTTTGGAGGAACAAGCCGGAGGAACGAGTCATCTTCCTGTGTGAAGTGTCCAAACTCACTTCCTGTGAGTAATGAAAGGGTCATTCAGGTCTGGGCGAAGCCACTGTGCACGTGGTAGAGCCCACAGCCGGCAGCTTCCTCTTCAGAAAGCAGCAGTGCTGCTCCTGGGCACCAGAGCCCCTGCTTCTCTCCCGGCTGCAAAACAGCTAGAGTTTGTGCGGGGCATCTGCTGGCGGCATGTGCCAGCTCTCCATCCTGTGCATCCACTGCCTGTGACTCACAGCAGCTCGCCGGAAGCCCCTCCCCTGAGTCTCCGTGCAGGCTCTGCTGGCCAATTCTACGCCAGCCCCAAGAAGGGTCTGGGTGCTGGCAGGCAGCAGTAGTGCGATGGAGAGCCGCAAAGACCTAGCTTCAGCTCATGCTACGGCAGCGCAAAAGGCAGAAATACAAACCAGCACGAGCTGCTGGGTGTGATGAATGGGCCTGTCTATTCGTCAGGCTGGAAACACCATCCCCCAGGTCTGGTGAGAATGCACATGCACGTTGTACGTGCAGAAATACATATATGACCTAGTGTGTGTTTTAGCTAGGCTTTTCAAAAGAGATAAGAATGGAAAAGAATCCATTTCTCTGAATAGCAAATCAAGTAAGCAGGACAGTGAGAGACTGGGTGTGTGGGAAACACTCGTCCTATTGCTTTAACCTTACTGCCTTCACATGACCCCCAGAAACAGCCTGCACGAGCCGTTCTGGGAAGGCTGTCACTCCCACTGTACACAAACTGAGCTTCTGAGAGAGTAAGTCGCCCCAGATGACACCAGTAGTCACTGGTCCCGCGGCATTTGAACCCACATCTGTCAGACTCCCATACTCTTGCTACTTCCTTTTGTTCTGAGAGATTTCATGGAAAGCCACCTGGGTGCAACACCCAAGCATGGAGCCAGACACCCTATTAGGTGTTAAATGGAATAAAGAAAGAGAGGGAGGAAGCGTTATCTTTGTTGCTTTTTAACTGTGTGACCTTGAGCAAGTCACTAATAACCACCCGCACCTCAATGTTTAACCCTGAGATCTCTTAGAGAAGTTTGTTGGGGGTTGTTCTTGGGTGCCATTTCCCTGATTGACCCTGAAGAAGTATAGAATTCTCATTCACTCATTACGTATTCCTTCGCTCTATAAACATGTGAGACACAGTCCCTGCCATTGAAGTCATCATGTTCTGGTAGCGAAGAAAGGCCTCCAAAGACAGTTCCACTGCAGCGAGACTGCTGGGAGGAAATGTGACAGTGATAGCACATAAAAATCAGGACAGCTAACTGTCCAAATGACTGGGGAAAAGTATAGAGGAGATGACAAGCTGAACCAGGCTTGGGAGAATGAGTAAGAATTAAATGAGATGAATGTGCTTTCTCTAGGCAGCCTGTGCTTCTGTTTCGTTGGTTTTGAAACTGGTGGAGCTTTCCACGTGCTGAGAACTGTAAGAGATGGGATTGCTCTTGGGGAGGGCAGAGGCCAATCCGGAGCTGACTCCAGCCACCAGATCAGGGACATCTGGGTGGCCAGTATGCCCCCTGGCTTCCAGTTATGCATCTAAAAAAAAAACAGTGAATGAATTGATAGTAAGGACCCCTTCTATCTCTGACATGGTTTTATTTTACGGACGAGGGGTTGGAATTATCTTACTGTAACAGTTGTGGCTAAATCCCCATCAGCTCAGGGCTTCTTCATGGAGATGGAGAAAGACTGAAGATCTTATCATTATAAAAGATTGCCCTCTTACCACTTAACCCTTCACAGCAGCAATATGAGCTGCAGTTCCCTCTTTTTCTGCTGACATTTCATGAGTCCTGGATGGTTTCTCCACTAATTGGGTTAATATACATCTTAACTCTCACCAAGACCACTCTGATCTCTAGTTTGTGTGTCATGGACCATCCCTGGTCTCTAATGAATTTCAGCAATTCAGGCAGATAATTCCATGTGAACAAAGTCTGTGTCTGCTTATCTGTAAGCTCCTAGCCTAGTGTATGGTAACTACTACTACTACTATTACTAATGATAATAATAATAAAACAGCATAAGCAAAGGCAACATTTAGCATTTAGTAAGTACTTGTTATATTCCAGGCTTTGTGCCACATGCATTATATACATTACCTCACCTATTTTCCTTCAACAGTCTTGGAGGGAAGTACCAAAATTATTCCTTTTGTACAGATGAGGAAAAAGAGGTACAGAAAGATTAAGGTGCCCAGCTGGTGTTGCTCAGTGATTGAGCATCAACCTATGAACCAGGAGGTCACAGTTTGATTCCCAGTCAGAGCACATGTCCGGGTTATGGGCTTAAATCCAGCAGGGGGTGTGCCAGAGGCAGCCGATCAATGATTCTCTCTCATCATTGATGTTTCTCTCTCTCTCTCTCTCTCTCTCTCTCTCTCTCTCTCTCTCTC
>PVJC01035957.1:0-17970 GCA_004026665.1 Murina feae | reverse complement strand
TTAACCCAGCCAAGATGGAGGCTGGCAGGGCGGCTCTGCACTGGGAGCCTCCACGGCCGGCCAGCATAGCTGTGCCAGGTGTGTCAGCTCAGTGGGAGGGGGGGTCTGGCCTGGGGCCTCCTCGGGGCGTCCAGGAGCAGCTGTCCTGGGTCTGATGCCTGGCTTTGCCCCCCGGGGGCCTCTGCGGGACATCCAGGAACGCCTGTCCTGGGTCCACTGCCTGGCTCTGCCCTGGGGGCCTCCGCAGGGTGTCTAGAAACACCCGTCCAGGGTCCGCTACCTTCATCCGCCCACAGGGCAGAGCCAGGGGCGTGCGGGAGCATCTGCTGCACAGTGCGGAGAATTCAAAGCCAGTCCACTGCCCAGCTCCACCCTGGCTGTGTTTGCTCAGCAGCAGGGCCCCACCGAGGGATTCTGCACCAGCGTCCGCCCCTGGCTTGCCACCCAACTCTGCGCCAGGTGTGTCCCCTCAGCTGTGTGGGCCCACCAGGCGTGTGCAATCCTGGGCCCTCCAGTGGGAAACGTCCAGGCCTGCACTAATGGCTCTCAGCCCCTCACTGAGGGCACAAGCCGGGCTGAGGGACCCCCACCCCTACCCCCCCCAGTGCACAAATTTTTGTGCACCGGGCCCCTAGTCAATAATAAAAGAGAATCATTGATCAGCTGCTTCCTGCACGCCCCACACTGGAGATTGAGCCTGCAACCCAGACATGTGCCCTGACTCGGAATCGAACTGTGGTCATAGGTCAATGCTCAGCCACTCAACTGGATTGCTGGTGATTTTGAATGGACACACCTCTGACAATGTGATGCAAAAATTTGTCCTTTTATAAGAATCTGACTTACACTGCCAGGTCTTTACCATCATCTTTGTCCCTTGATGACTGATGACTCAAGATAGGGCCACCATTTTCCAGCAATCTTTGAGGGGCAATATCATAGGAGGTATTTAGTGCCACAGACATAGAACTTACTGGAATTCTTGATTCCTGAATGCCTCTTTGTTCAGCCAATATTTTCCTGGTTGCAGTATTAGGTAATCGGTTCCTGTCAAAGGCTTGAACTAGGATGTTTGATTGACAACTTGTGATGGATGTCTGGCCTTTCCTGGCAGCTTCTAGAACAGTTTTCACATTTGATCTGGAAACTTAAGTTTGAGAAGACCATGCTGACTATACTTTCTCTCTCTGAATTCCCCTGAGGTGACACTAGGCTTAGAGGAGCAAGGCCAAAAGACCCCAAGATTTGCTTGCTGAGAACTTGTCTGTCCCAGCTAACTGCCGGACCATGCTTATTTTTCTGACTCTAGGGTTCCTAGAACAAGCCATAACTAGGCCCTAAAATAAGGACATTTTGTGGAGAATTTGAACACAACATGCGGAGTCTTTTTTGCTCTCAATGGGACCCACTGAAGAAATGTCTTTGTATCTGTGGATTCTTACCTTGAGTCCAAGGCTGATGCTGGTGCTGCTCCTGGGTGTGGTCTTCTCCCGAGGACAGTTCATTTCCCAATGTTCTCAGTTTTGCTCTGTGGTTTTTAAACCAAGTCTAAGTAGGAAAAGACATGAAATTCATGTAAACCAATCTATTTCACTGCAAATATCAATGCAGTTAAATAAAACTGATTTGATCAACTGCCATTGGGATAACTATAAGAAAAAGGTGATGTATTATCCTAGGAATGATGTAACTATTAGCATACAATTCAGGCAGCACACAATCTCAACTCAAATTAATATTTCCTTTATGGTCATCCTCATAGTATCCAAAGTAGATCTCCCTGATTTAAAAGACACTGTTAGTTCTCTCAAAGGAGATCAGTATTTCTCTCCTATCTCTTGCTCTTACAGCAGGTCTTCAATGTTTACATGTTTTCTTGGCCCCCATCATCTCTTCATAAGAAATACTCAATATAGCCGTGGCTGGTTTGGCTCTGGATAGAGTGTTGCTCTGCAGACTGAAGGGTCCTAGGTTCTATTCCAGTCAAGGGCATATACGTTGGTTGTGGACACACCCCCTGTAGGAGGTGTGCAGGAGGCAGCTGATTGATGTTTCTCTCATTGATGTCTCTAACTCCCTATCCCTCTCCCTTCCTCTCTGTAAAAAATCAATAAAATATATTTTTAAAAATCCAGGAAAAAAGAATACTCAATACGTATGGATATGATCTTAGAAAATAATTTAACTGGGGAATAGAATTAGCTACAGTTAAGAGCTGGACTAACATGTGTCCACATTTCCTCTTATTTTATCCCATACTCAGCAATAGGTAAGGAGACTCCTAGAGACACTGTACACTGTGAAACTACTGTCACTAACATAAAAAGTGACCTCTTGCCCAGCTGGAGTGGCTTCATGGTTTAGCACCCACCCATGAACCAAGAAGTTGCTCATTAGGGCACATGCCCAGGTTGCAGGTTCAAACCCCAGTAAGGGAAGTGCAGGGAGCAGATAATGGATGATGTTTCTATCAACTCTTCTCCCTTTCTCTCTTTCTAAAATCAATAAAAACATTCTTTTAAACAGGTGAACTCTGTGCTCATTTCTTCATTACTGGAGTCAGAATTGCAATGTACTTTCTAATTGTTGAATGTTTTACTTTTATAATTAGACTAGGGGCCTGGTGCACAAAGATTTGTGCACTTGGGGGGGGGGTCGGAGTCCCTCAGCCCGGCCTGTGCCCTCTCGCAGTCTGGGACCCCTTGGGAAATGTCCACCTGCTGGCATGCCTGGCCAGCCTGGGTGAGGGGCTGATGGCCTGTTGCAGGCTGGCCACGCCCCCCAGTGGGGACCCTCACCCCATGGGAATGTGGCCAGCCTGGGTGAGGGGCTGAGGGCCATTTTCAGGCTGCCCACAGCTTCCCATGGACCCAAGGTCCCAGCGAGGCTGGCTGGAATCAGGTTTCTGGGGTTTATTTATCTTCTATAATTGAAACTTTGTTACCTTGAACGGAAGCCTAGGCAGGTTTGCTTCAGCTCCATGGCTTCTATAATTGAAAGATTGTTGCCGTGAACAGAGGCTCAGCCAGCTTAGGCAGGCAGTTGCAATAGAAGCTCCTGTTTGCTGTAACTCCGTGACTGCTGACCTCCATCTTGGCTGGGTTAATTTGCATACAGCCACTCTGATTGGCTGGGGGCGTGGCTTAGGTGTTTCAGAGTGATGGTCAATTTGCATATTACTCTCTTATTAGATTAGACTAGAGGCCCCACCAGTGTGGTGGGCAGGTCCCTCAACCTGGCCTGTGGGGATAGGGCTGAAACTGGCTCTCTGACATCCTCTGAGGTGTTCTGGATTGGAAGAGGGTGTAGACTGGGCCAAGGGACCCCAGTGGTGAATAATGGATCAGGGCCAGGGAAGGACTATGAGAGGACTCCAGGGTGTGTCCGGCCCATCTCACCCAGTCCTGACTGGTCAGACCCCAGCAGCAAGCTAACCTGGTCAGAGGGTCTGCTCCCTGGTGGTCAGTGCGCATCATAATGCTTGGTCGGACAGTTGAATGTTGGACAATTAGCATATTATGCTTTTAAAAATATATATATTTTATTGATTTTTTACCTAGGAAGGGAGAAGGATAGAGAGTTAGAAACATCGGTGAGAGAGAAATATCGATCAGCTGCCTCCTGCACACCTCATACTGGGGATGTGCCCGCAACCCAGGTACATGCCCTTGTCTGGAATCGAACCTGGGACCCTCTATCCACTGAGCCAAACCAGTCAGGGCAGCATATTATGCTTTTATATATATAGATAATTTGTGATAAGAGTTACACTATTAATGACAACAAATAGCCAAGGAACCATTCTTATAACCCAGGCATTACACTAAAATATACCTGTTCTCTTAATTACTAAAAACATTTTTAAATACATTTTAAGCACAGGTGGAACCTGAAAACTAATGAATAAATCAGTGAACACTATGGCAGAGCCAACCTCATCCTACATTGTTTTCTGGACTTACCATCTTCCACATCAGTTCAAAAGGGCCCAATATCTCTCATTCAGCTGTGATCACCAGATACTGCCATACGATGAGATTTGAGTAAGCTGTCCCCACCCAGAACAAATGCATGAAGAGTAAAATTTTTCCCCCCAGCAACTCATCAGACTGAGAACCTTATAAACAAATCTGAACTCATTATTTTCCTTTAAAAGCACATTTCAATCGTCTTCATTGTTTTAAATACTGTTTCACCTGGCATAATTGTATTATTTACAGTTATCTTCTTGCTGACTGAAGAAATCCAACTTATTTTCAGTTTTACATCAGTAGTTCTATTCAAAATAACACAATATGGGATTTTACTTCATACACTCCTGTTTATGATTTACATGTAAGATACTAATTTAGTCCTAGCTGGTTTGGCTCAGTGGATAGAGCATCAGCCTGCAGACTGAAAGGTCCTGGGTTCAATTCCAGTCAAAGGCACATGCCTGGTTTTGGGCTCCACCCCCAATGCGGGGAATGCAGGAGGCAGCCAATCAATGATTCTCATCATTTGTGTTTCTATCTCTCCCTCTCCCTTTCTGAAATAAATAAAAAGTATATTTAAAAAACTTAAAAAAAAGAAAAACCAGGTCTGAAAATTGGGAGTTAAGTTTTTGCCCCAGTTTCCTAATTGTATAATAACTAGGGGCCCAGTGCACAAAAATTTGTGCACTCAGGAGGTCCCTCAGCCCAACCTGTGCCTTCTCGCAGTCTGGGACCCCTCTGGGGATGCCTTCCTGCTGGCATGCCTGGTTAGCCTGGGTGAGGGGCTGATGGCTGTTTGCAGGCTGGCCAAGCCCCCCAGTGGGGTCCCTCACCCCATTGGGGTGTGGCTAGCATGGGTGACGGGCTGAAGGCTGTTTTCTGGCTTTCAGGCTGTCCACAGCTCCCATTGACCCAACGTCCCAGGAGGGTGGCTGGAAGCAGGTTTCTGGGGTTTATTTATCTTCTATAATTGATACACTGTTCCTTTAAGCCGAGGCCTAGGCAGGTAACAAAGCCTTCTGTTGGCTTTAGCTCTGTGGCTTCTATAATTGAGACAATGTTCTCTTAGTAGTCAGCCCTGAGGCTTCTATAATTGAGACAATGTTGCAAATATGTTGTTACCTGGAGCCGAGAGAAGCCCAGGCAGCTGGCAAACAGTTTTACTCCTGCTGCAATGAAAGCTGCCTGTTTACTCAGCTCCATGAGTGCCGGCCTCCATCTTGGCTGGGTTAATTTGCATACAGTTGCTCTGATTGGCTGGTGGGCATGGCTTAGGCGTCCTGAAGAAATGGTCAATTTCAATATTACGCTTTAATTAGATTAGATAATTATTCTGCAGTATATATTTCTATATTTAATATCATATCACTATCATAGTGTGTTCTAATTTTATATTTGCTAAAATTATCAATGAATTGTTTCCCCCACTGGTAAAAGATATAAACAGAGTTCTTGTCCCTTTTAGTTTGTTTTAAAAGTTATATAACAGGAAAAACCTTTTGAGAAGCATACCAGACATAAGAGATTTGCCTGACAGTGCTGAGCCCACCTTTTCTCTTCACCTTGACCCTGAAGATAATGAATTAGGAAGCTAGTGCTTACCAGAATCTTTTTCTCTGGAATGCCAATCTCCTTGGCCAACTGTTGCTTAGTAGCTGCATTAAGGTAGGGGTTTTGTTTAAACCGTTTCAGAAGGATATCCTTTTGACTCTGGTTGAAAATAAACCTGATTTGCCACTTTCTTTCCTGTAGTTTGTCTGATGAAGAGAAAATGGGGAAAGGAATATGAAGAATGTGCTTATGGAATAAAAACTGTGTGAGCATATGACTTATGTTTATTTCAGGTTGAAAGCTCGTAGGTCCAGTGATTACAGTGGAAACCCTGTTCTGGAACTTACTTCATTCTGGAAGGCTATTCGAGAAGCAATTTGTTTGAAAACCAAATCATTCTTTCTCATTAGAAATCATGTAAGTTGAATTAATTCTAGATCCCTAAATGATTCCCTATTTAACCTTTCTTATATACAGTGCATCTAATATCCTGTTTAACCTATAAACAAATACTTCTTTTCTTAAATTTATTAAACCATCCTACTAGTATTAAATCACTTTCAGCACTCCTTCCAGGGGTGCAGCATCTTCCCTTTTTCACATATCATTCATTGCCTCAGAAATGCTGTCATCAACTGCTTTTCATTTATCCAAAACAACAGTTTTTCTACTTCTTCAATTGTCTGTCATCTTTGTTTTGTGAGCACTTTCACAACTTTAGTAGCATCAACGGCACTAGATGGCCTCTTTATGTTTTAAAATTGTGCTAAGGATCCATTTTACTAGCAACAATAGCAAAATAGAACACCACCACCCAACGAAGATATTCACAGCACAATTTCCTGAGATTTAAACAGCTGGAGTGTTAAGGGTAAACTGACCTGCATTCTCTCCTTTGTTTGGACCTAGGAGAAGCTTTTTGTCATGCTGATGTGTCAACAGGAAAGGATTGTTCGATTCAGAACTGAAGTTTTGTTAGAAAGTGGAGACTTTTTTTCATGAACAACTTGGTGGAGAATTGAATATTCGAGAACTGAATTGTTCAAATGGGAGACTACTTTCAAGAGCTAAGGTTTGACTGTATTCTCTATTTTTTTCTTTAGGAATATAGTTATAGTCATGCTAAATTGAAGACATATAGCATGTCTTCATAGGTTTTTACCACCATATATATAAAGTGGTAAAAAAAATGACAGCCTATGGTCTGAGTTATCAAAGGAAGAAGTTATTGAAAATCCACAAAATTACATGCAAGCAACAGGAGCCAGGAAAACTAATGGAAATAAATAACACAAGTAACACATGAAAAAACTTAATAGAATTAATAAAATACACAAAAACTGTTACTTTGTGACAAAAATAAATTTTAGGGAATTTACATATAAAATATTTAGGTATTCCACATATATTTTTCTTTTTTACTTTTTTTTGTTTTCACATATATTTTTCTTCATTTAAAGTGCCAACTTTGCCCTAGCCAGTTTGGCTCAGTGGATAGAGTGTCGGCCTATGGCCTGAAGAATTCCGGTCAAGAGCCCATGCCTGGGTTGCCAGCTCAGTCCCCAGTAGAGAGTGTGCAGGAGGTGCTGATCAATGATTCTCTCTCATTGATATTTCTATCTCTCTCTTCCTTCCTCTCTGAAATAAATAAAAACATATTAAAAATTAAAAAAATACATAAAGAGCCAACTTTGCCCTGGCCAGTGTGCTGAGTGGTTAGAGTGTTGGGCCATTCACTGAAGGGTTTCAGGCTCAATTCCCGGTCAAGAGCACGTATCTGGGCTGCAGGTTTGATCCCCAGCCTCCATGGGGCCATGTTCGGGAGGCAACCAGTCAATGTGTCTCTTTCCCTCTCTTCCATACTCTCTGGAGAACAATGGAAAAAATATCCTCTGGTGAGCATTAACAAAAAATAAAGTGCCAACTTTGAAACTTTTGACAATCCACAGATGGACTCATGGCTGTCTCTTACTATGTATGTTGCCCAGAAGGTTTTCCCTGTTGTATAACATCTTAAAGCGACAACAAATGGGCCCAGATTGCCTGTCACTACTTGAGCCAATTAAGCAGAGACAGGATTGAATCACATACGAGTGTTTATTCCAATGCCAGCAGTATGGGAGAGCAGGTCATTCATGAAAATCTGCTTTACTGGCCTCCCCCCCCATAAGGCAGCTGCTTATATTGGGTAAAAGAACCAAGATTACATGGGTAAGTAGGCAAAAGGAATAAGAATAGGGTGTAAAAAGGAATAAAAATGAGTATTCAGGAATGGGGAAGTAGGTACAAGGAATAAGAATGGGTAAAATGATTATTGATTAGAGTAAGGTGACCAGAAGTCCCACTTTTGGCGGGACAGTCCTGATTTTTAACAATTTGTCCCATGTCCCGCGGCGTTTTAAAAAAGTCCCGATTACTCTTTGTAATATTTTAAGTAATAATAAAAAAAAAAAAAGAAAGGAAAAAAAAAAGAAAAAAAAAAGAACATCCCCCCTCCCCACTAAATGGTGTACTGCTTTAAATCTGGTCACCTTAGATTAGAGGCAATTTGGGTGGGGGATGCGGGGGGAGTTGTATTGTTTTGGCAACAAGGTTGTTACTCTTTCCATGATGATAGGCAGTTCTTGAAGAAGGAGAATGGACAGCATTCCCAGGTCAACTCCCATGACCCCGGGAGTACAACTCTCAGCCAGGTTAGAATGTGATTTCTCATCCATTCAGAGGTCAGAGGTTGAGCATTGGCTTATGAACCAGGAGATCATGGTTCGATTCCCTGTCAGGGCACAAGCCTGTGTTTTGGACTCGATCCCCAGCAGAGGGCATGCAGGAGGCAGCCGATCAATGATTCTTTCTCATCATTTAAGTTTCTAGCTCTCTCCCTCTCTGTTCCTTCCTTAAATCAGTAAAAAGATGTTAAAAAGAAAGAAAAATGTGCTTTCTCTAACCAGAACAGAACAATCGTGGTTAATAGAGCGTGATTCATATTTCTGCCCCTTAACACAATGTATCAACATAAAACGCCCCAGACTCCAACAATCTATTTCTCTAATCGTGAGTGAGTTTAACCTTAATAAGCTCAGAAAGTACACAAAGCATGTGGCATTATCAAAGAAGAGGATAAAAAGCAGATGGCAACTTACCACTTGCAATGCTGGTCAAACCCATCTTGGGAAGAAGAACCTGGATTCCGCAGAGAGGAGAGAGGAACTGAGCAGCTCTCCAAGACCCAGGGTTTATAAATGCCCAGTGTGACCCACCCTTTTCTTAAATGCCCTCCTACTTAAATCCCTTATTTAACTATTTAACACATTCAGAAAGAAATTTGAGCAATCAGATTAAGAGGCAGTACAGATTCTACCAGGCAGTTTTACATCTATCACATTTTTCCAAGATTTAGAATTTATATGACTTAGAATCTATGCTCTCTAGTTATACATGTATACATATATACACATTTTTTTCTCTATAATGTTTTAGAACTCTTGTTTCTTAATTTCTTTTTGCTTGACAATATTATCCTATATAATAAAGCCCTAATATGCAAATTGACCACACTGACCACCAGGGGGCAGATGCTCTCAATGCAGACTCACTGCTGGTGAGCACAGTTGCGATGGTGGCAGCCTCTCCTGTCTCCACAGCAGTGCTAAGGACCCCCTTGGGGGATGTCCCACTGCTGGCTTTGGACATCCCCTGAGGGCTCCCAGACAGAGAGGGCGCCAGGCTGAGGGACACCCCCCCCAACCCCAAAGCACGAATGTCGTGCACCGGGTCTCTAGTTTATAGTACATAGATATCCTGTCTTTGTATTTTTCCCGTTTTCTCAGCTCTTACTGACACTTTTCTTTCCATCATTGAACATATGGCTTACCTGTCTTTTTGGCTAGTCTGTACTGCACAGTTATTAAGAAAACTCACTAACCTAGGTGTTGCTGTATAGGTATTTTGTGGGTTGATTGGATTACAGAAACAGTTGGATTTGTGTAGAAGAGATGATTCTCAATAATCTGGGTGATGCAATCATAGAAAGTCTTAGGAGCAAAGCTTCTTCATTCCCTAAGGAATAGAAATCACACCCTTTACAGCAGATTTCTTTCCGGCCAGAATGTCAGTCTGCTCTTCCACTGGCCTGCCCAAGAAATCTCATTCTTGCCTATCCAGGCCCCTCAAGTGTATAAGCCAATTCCTTATAATAAACTAGAGGCATATCACTAGCATATTTTTAAAAAATAAATCTTTATTGTTCAGATTACAGATGTTCCTTTTTTTTAAACCCCCATAGCTCCCCTCCACCTGGTTCCCCCCTCCACCCTGTGCCCTTACCCCCACTACTGTCTTCATCCATAGATGTAAGATTTTTGTCTAGTCTCTTCCCATACCCCTCACACCCCCTTCCCCCTGAGAATTGTCAGTCCATTCCCTTTCTATGCCCTTACTTCTATTCTAGTCAGCAGTTTATTCTGTTCACCAGATATTTCTATTGACTTAATTGTTATATTCACTGGTTGATAGGTATTTGTTGTCCCCTTGTTGTTCATAATTTTTATCTTTACCTGTTTCTTCTTCTTCCTCTTCTTAAAGAATACCCTTCTACATTTCAAATAATCTTGGATTGGTGGTGATGAACTCTTTTAGCTTTTTCTTGTCTGTGAAGCTCTTTATCTGACCATTAATTTTACATAATAGCTTTGCTGGGTAGAGTAATCTTGGTTGTAGGTTATTGCTATTCATTACTTTGAATATTTCTTGCCACTCCCTTCTGGCCTGCAAAGTTTCTGTTGAGAAATCAGCTGACAGTTGTATGGGTACTCCCTTGTAGGTAATTAACTGTTTTTCTCTTACTGCTTTTAAGACTCTCTCTTTGTCTTTTGCCCTTGGCATTTTAATTATGATGTGTCTTGGTGTGGTCCTCCTTGGATTCCTTTTGTTTGGGATTCTCTATACTTCCTGGACTTGTAAGTCCATTTCTTTCACCAGGTAGGGGAAGTTTTCTGTCATTATTTCTCCAAATAGGTTTTCAATATCTTGCTCTCTCTTCTTCTTCTGGCACCCCTATAATTCTGATGCTGGTACGCTTGAAGTTGTCCCAGAGGCTCCTTACACTATCTTCATATTTTTGGATTCTTTTTCTTTTTGCTTTTCTGGTTGCCTGTTTTTTGCTTCCTGGTATTTCATATCTTTGACTTGATTCTTATGATCCTCTAGTCTGCTGCTGGATCTCTGTATATTATTCTTTATTTCAGTCAGTGTTTGCTTAATTTCTGATTGGTCCTTTTCCATTTTTTTGGTATTCTCATTAAGATCCTTGAAGGTCTCACTTAGTTCCTCGGAGGTTTGTAGAAGATTCTTGAGTAGCTTTATAACTGTGGTTCTGAACTCTATATCCAGTCATTTGCTTTCCTCCATTTCTGTCATTTGTGATCCTTTTCTTTGTCTCCACATTTTGGCTGCTTCCCTGCATTGATAGAGTGGTGTTTTCTGTCCCAGCTGCAGTCTGTTAATTTATGCTGCAGGCAGGCAGGTGCACAGCTTGGGGCGGGGTCTCAGAGTCACTGGGGTGGAGCAACCCGAGATGGCTGCCCCTCGGCTGGCTCCGCGGCGCTATTCCATGCCCTGGCGTCTGCGCGCCCCTGAGTATCCGAGTCTCGGAGCTCCTCGTCAGTGATCGCTGCGAATAGCTCTGCTTGAATGCCACTGTTGTCTTCCACCCCATTGCCAGACCTCCCGAAAAGCATTCAGTGCGACCCTGGAGCTTGTAAACCCTTCCAAGCCACCAACCCAGTGCAGCAGCCGCCTCCACCCTTTCGTGCCACCGCCGTCGCCGCTGCTGCCCTTTCGCGGGCGTCCGTACTTCTCTGTTTTGGCGCCGAGAACTTATACTCAGTCTCAATGCACTCCTTCTCTTGCCTTCTCGTTGTAAAGCTTCCACTCCCTTGGTTCTGGAGTATGGCTGTTTAGGTTTAATGTTTGTGGGAGGCTGCGCATTCAGGTATATACCTTATGCCACCATCTTGGTTCTCTCACTACGATATTATGCTTTGATTGGTTGAACAGCTGACAGGACAACCGGACACTTCGCATATTAGGCTTTTGTTATATAGTATGCCTTGATGTATGTGTGTGTGTATCTATGTGCCCATACACGTGTATAATTTCACTTTGCAACTTGCATTCAGAACACTCCTGATTCTGTTTCTCTGGCTGAACATTAAATGATATAGATATTGGTATTGGAGGTGGTTCTACAAGAAGAGAGGGAGCCCTAGCTGGTTTGGCTTGGTGGATAGAATGTCAGCCTGTGGAATTAAGGGTCCCAGGTTCAATTCCAGTCAAGGCACATGCCCAGGTTGCAGGCTTGATCCCCAGTGTGGGGCGTGCAGGAGGAAGCCAAACAATGATTCTTTTGCATCATTGATGTTTCTCCTCTCTCCCTCTTCCTTCTTCTCTGAAATCAATAAAAATATATTAAAAAAAAGAAGAGAGGGAATCAAATCTGTGACCCCTTGGTGCATGGCTCAACACCTAATCACTGAACCATACTGCTGGGCACTGCTTCACTTTTGATTCTTAGACATGATAAAGATCAAGATACCACTGAATCTTAATGTTCTAAAATCTCAGGCCTCTCTCTGTCTGGATGCTTCAGGAAGATATGTAAGTAGATTTTCCTTTGAATCATATTTTATTTCTAATATTCAAATTAAGAAGCTCAAAATAAAATGTAAAATTCTCAAGAATATAAACTTTATGAAATACAATGGAAATGGGTGCATATGAAGTATAGCTCTTCTCATTTGGTCCTGGGATCCTTTTCAGAACTGTTTCATATGCATATGACCATGACACACCAGCAGCAACTCCCCAGGAATAAGCTGGTTTAGCTACCAAGGCTGGAGTGCTAAGATCTGGGAGACAATGGGAGGCCTGGGGTAAATGTTACTGAGGCTAAAACCTAGAAACTTGACATAAGTAGCCAGAACCTTCATAATGGTATTTAGACTTTAAGATATCCTTGACTACCAACTATTATGTCATATCACATCTTTTTACCTCTAACCTTGCATCCAGCATAGCACACACTTAGTTGTCCATTGCTGAGAAATAATCTAGTGTAGCACATTTTTCATATTCCTTTGACTATAACACACTATACAATGTACATGTGCATTTATATTTATTTCTAGAACACTTTGTTAATGTATGAAACACTCAGACCTGTAAAGAATTTTTGTGAGTTTATTTGAGCCAAACTGTCGACAATTGCCTGGGAGCAGAATCTCAAGGTATTGAAACAATGCTCCAGAGAATGGCGGTTTTTCACCTTACTTTATACATTATAATCAAAAGAGGTGACAAAAGTGGGTTACATGAACTCCGTTGATTAAGGAGGCAGGAGAAAGCAAAGTGAGGAAACATCTGAGATTGGATTAAAAGTAAAATGATAGCTCTCTCTGGTTTGGCTCAGTGGATAAAGTATCAGCCTTCGGACTAAAAGGTCCCAGGTTGTGGGCTCAATTCCCAATGAAGGGCATGCAGGAGGCAGCTGATCAATGATTCTCTTGCAGCATTGATGTTTCTGTCTTTCTCTCCCTCTTCCTTCCTCTCTGAAATCAATAAAAATATATTTTTTAAAAAAAGTAAAATGACACAAGCTTTTTGTACATAAATGGGTATGGGAGAGTTAATAGTCAATAATTAATAAGATAACAATAACAGTGAGGGAGTGTTTGGTCCCTGGCCTGGCACAGTGGTTGTGCCCTGAGAGGTCTGGGGAAAGGGAAGTTACAAGTTACCCTGACATTCCAAAGATATGTTATCTTAGATGCAAAAAAGATAATAGGCTCAGTAAAGATCGGGCCTAAACCAGCAGTCAGACATGCCTCTCGAAATCTGGGACTGCTGGCTCCTAACTGCTTGCCTGCCTGCCTGCCTGATCACCCCTAACCACCTCTGTCTGCCTGCCTGCTGCTGGCCTGATCGCCTTTAACTGCTTCCCTGATGGTCTGATTGTCCCTAACTGCCTCTGCCTTGGCTCCGCACCTGGGACCCAGGATTCCCTCCTCTGGCTGGCCACAGGCACCCAGGACCTGGGCTGGCTTCGCCTGGGCCGGCCACAGTCTCAGGGGACTGTGGGTGGGCAGCTTCACCTGGGCCACAGCCACAGGTGCTAAGGACCCTGAGGCATGCGGCTTCTCCCAGGCCTGGCTTTGTCAGGAAGGATGTTCGGATGGTTGTCCAGAAGACGTCCAGTCTAGCATATTACCCTTTTATTGATATAGATATCCTGATAATGTTCTTATGTTGTTTTGTCTAAGAAAATTTCTATTTGCCTTTCTGAAACCTGAAGTATCCTAAATATTCTATCATTGGAAGGAATATAAAATAAATCATTTATTCAAATAATCAGGACTCAATTCTAAAAACTCTCCTCTTTTCTAATTTTTTTTTAATTGTTCATGCATCTCCCAGTTCATGAAGAAAATACAAAAGTGTCATTTAGGAGACTGCTCCTATCTGTTGAATCTCAGATTCCAATTTTTTTTTTTGAGGTTCAATGTAATTATGTAATTAACAGAAAAAAAGACTTTGTTTCTTAGAACCATGAAATCATGCTGAATAGTTTTCAATTTACTATGGACTATATATTCATTGGCCTTGTAAAATGAACTTGGGAGTTTTTCCTTCTTTTTGATTTTTTGGAATAGTTTGTGGAAATGTGTTATTTCTTATTCAAATGTTTAGTAAAATTCACCTCTGAAGCCATCAGTTGAGGACTTCTGTTTGATGGGAGTTTTTTGATTACTGCTTTGATTTCATTAGTTATAATCAGTCTGTTCAGATTTCCTCTTTCTTCTTGATTCAGTTTTAGAAGATTGTATGCTTCTAGGAATTTTGACTGGGATAGAACCTGGGTTAAGAAGTGGCTGTTACCAATTGAGGTTACTGGTTAGGACTCAGTTCTCATTGATGCAGAAAAGATTTCAAGGTCAATGAAAATGAAAGTAAAGCAAAGTGGGATTTATTGAAGATACACTCCTAGTGAGGAAGGGGACAGTTGAGAGAGACAGTGACCCTGGAACTTTGGGATTACATGGTTTAAATGAGGGATTTTCTGGGTCAAGACTTTCATTTGCATTTAGGGATGATTGACAGAAAAGGGTGACTCTTTAATTAAGCCGTTGAAGAATTAAAGACTGAGCCAGATGAAAAATTAGCCAGGCTTTATTGGGAGCAAACGGGCAAGTTCACTGGTTTCGGGAAGGGAGAGAGGCCAGTGGAGTTGCGCCCGGGGCAAGCCAGGCCGAGCTTTTAAGGTTTGGGGCAGGTAGGGAGGAGAGGGGTTTGGTATGAGGAAGTGGTCCGAGGATTCCCCCCTAGGCGTTGCTGGCGCCAGGGGCTATGGATGAGCAAGCAGTTTCAGGATCTCAGCATTGTTCCAGGAATCCATCATTGTTGCCATTTAAGGTCAGGGCTTAAGGTCAGGGCTTAAAGTCAGGGCGGTCGGGCTGCACCTGGGGCTGGGGATGATCTATGACTCCCTCAGCCAGGTGAATGCTTGGACAGCTTGGACAGTTACATAACTATATTTTTTCTGGGCATGCTCTTACCAATAATGCATACAGAAAACCCATGTGTGTGTGTGTGTGAGAGAGAGAGAGAGAGAGAAAGAGAGAGAGAGAGAGAGAAAACCGAAATGTAAATTTTATTATAATTGAGATCATGTCCTTTTCTTCTAAGCTTGCTCCAAGAACCTGAACCTGCTATAAAGGTCAACTTGCCCCAGCTCAGTATGTCTTACATATTACTTCTAGAGATAAAGAAACAGTCATTCTCCAGCCAAACTTTCTGTAATAAATGCTCCAGGGCATAGAAACAGTAGTAGCTTACAGTTAACCTTTTATAGCCAAAAGTACAGGTCACGGTTTAGCCAGCGGTGACGGGTTCTAGGAATTTAACCTTTCAAAGGTATGAGTCTGTATCCTGTGTTGGGAAAGGGAGCAACTAACTTTGTATGTCACCTTTTTGTGGTTTTTGTGAATAAAAGCTTGCTTTTTCGCATCTGGGCAGGGCTGCAGTCTCAGTCCTCGCTTCGGTGGGGTGCTGACGCTGCAGACCGCTGGCCAGCTGAGTAACGGCTCCTAAACTCTACCCTTTGGCTTTGGTGGTCGTCTCTTGCAGGTTGTCCCATAACACTGCTTGCTCACATTTTGCAGGGTGCTGGACTACACCCATAGAAGATGGTCTAAAAGGCAGTGTTGGTCCTACCCCTGTTCAGGCCCCCAGGGCAGACCCTACCCTCCAGCCACTCACCTCTAACTTCCTACCTAACAGCTGGGTTTGAGATGTGAATCCAGTTATTTCTCCCACCCCCACCTGGGATACCTTTCAGAGTCACTGTTTAGGTTGCTTCCCAATCAACTCCTCAAGGAGTTCAGGAGAGTGAGACAGCTGTGGCTTCAGGGTTAAATCTGATTCACATTCAAGGCAGGAACAAAATAATCCACAATTCTAAACATTGTAATCCACCGGCCTCCTTCTGAGATGTTGTGTAATTACTTTATATAATGTCAATAAAATCAATAGAAAAAAAATCAAAATTATTTTAAAGGAATGTCAAAATAAAATATTTGCTGGTTTCCTGGGTTTATTAGAAGACTTGCTAAAAGTCCAGTGTGTCTCAGTGGTTAGGGTGTTGGCCTGCGCACTGAGGGGTCTCCAGTTTGATTCCTGGTCAAGGACACATACTGGGTTAAGGGTTTGCTTCGGGAGGCAACCAGTCAATGTGTCTTTCACTTCGATGTTTCTCTGTCTCTCTGTCTCTCTGTCTCTCTGTCTCCCTCCCTCCCTCCCTCCCTCCCTCCCTCCCTTCTACTCTCTCTGAAAAGTTATGGGAAAGATATCCTCAGGTGAGGATTAACAACAACAAAACAACAACAAAACAAAACAAACAAATGAAAACCTGTAATTATGCTGCTTGCAAATAGAATAAAATAGAAGCAATTAATTTGGTGCCACATGGAAGTAAACTAGAGGTTTATTATACTTCCTATTTTTGTAGGAAGTATAATCCTATGTAGTTTTCCTTTTAGACATTGCATAATCACTTACTAGCAATGAAAATAAAGTAGAAAAAATTATTTTGGTAGATAGAAGAGTGTCTTGCTGTGTTTCTGACTCTATAGTTGTAGGCTTACTGGGGTCTATTTAGAGGTGACTCACTTCTGTTTTAGGCTGTGTGGACAACCTTTTTTTTAGGGGAAAGAGAGGGGGAGGGAAGAGAGGTGGAGGAAAGAGGGAGGGAGGAGGGAGGAAAAGGAGGAAGAGAGGAAGACAGGGAGAGGGAGGGAGAAAAAGGGAAGGAGAGAGGTGGAGAGAGGGAGAGGAGGGAGAAGGAAGGAAAAGAGGAGGAGGGGGAGAGGGAGAGAGAAAGAGCTGGACAACCTTTCTTGTAAAGATACTTCTTGTGGTTGATGGAAGATGGGGAGGAAGTTTCGAGCCATGTAAGGCCCACCATAGAGAAGCTTCTGTGGACCAAAAAGGGGTTCTACGGAAATTAACCTCATAGTGTGATCTGATCATAAATTCCTAACTGGGCAGGTTGTAGTGGGTAGTCATGCCCCAGGCATATAATTTCTTCAGTAAAAGGCTTATCTTTGCCTTAAGCCAGCCCTATCTGTTCTTGTGCATCTAGGTTAACACACATTTAAAACGCCCTCTTTCAGATCCCTCCTTCTAATATCTGACCACCCTTTCAGACCATACTACAGTGTGACCACCCTTAAGAGAGCACATAATTGTGTTAACTATCCTATAAGCCAATCCCTGTCTTGCTTTCTCCCACCTTCATGTGCTCTTTCTTAAATTCTCTCCTTAATTTCAAATGCATAAGAGAAATTGCAAAACTGTCACTGTCTGGAGCATTTGAGATCTCGTTTCCTAGCAATTGTCATCAGTTTGGCTCAAATAAACTTTTATAAAATTCTCTACAGGTGTTGGATGAACGTTCTTAGCTAATTTCTTTCTTTTTTTTTTTTTTTTGGTTTATTTTATTTTATTTTTTTTTTAATTTTAAAAAAAATTTTTACATTTTTAAAAAATTACATAACGCTTTACAAAGATTAGTACATATATCTCTTTTTCCCCCTGCCCTTCCCCCTGCCTCCCCTACCCCCCAGTGTTTTGTGTCCATTGGTTATGCTTAAATGCACACACAAAAGTCCCTTGGCTGATCTGTTACTCCCCCCGCCCCAACGTCCCTGTCCTTGTTGCTGTAATTTGACAGTCTGTTTGATGTTGCTCTGCCTCTGTATCTATTTTTGTTCACCAGTTTATAATGGTTATTATTATCCATAGATGAGTGAGGACATGTGGTATTTTTCTTTCATTGACTGGCTTATTTCACTTAGCATTATGTTCTCCAGCTCCATCCATACTCCTGCAAATG
>PVJC01035956.1:0-17968 GCA_004026665.1 Murina feae | reverse complement strand
TATTATATGAAATGCTGAAAGGTATCCTTTGAGAATGAGGAAGAAGAAAAAGGAAAGTAAGTAAAAATTATGAACAACAAATATATATCAACGAGTGAATCTAAGAATCAAGTGAATAAAAAATCTGATGAACAGAATAAACTGGTGAATAGAATAGAATCAGAGGCATAGAAAGGGAGTGGACTGACAATTTTCGGGGTTTAAGGGTGTTGGGGATGCGTGAAGAGATGGACAATAATTGTACACCTATGGATGAGGACAATGGAGGGGCAAGGTCAGAGGTTGGGGTGGGAAATGGGAGGAGGGGAGCTATGGGGGAAAAAAGAGGAACAACTGTAATAATCTGAACAATAAAGATAAATTAAAAAAAATAAATAAAAAATAAAATGCCATAAAAAAAAAAAAAAAGAAAGAAAGAGGCTTCCTTCAGAAAAGTATCTTTGACTCAGACACTGGGCATGAGAAAGACACGGAGGAGAGAAGTTATTCACGGCCACAGTTTCCTTGCTTGGGCAAAGGTTCGTTGCCACGGAAACCTTTGTCTAGCTGGTATATGAGCAAAAGAAGGTTTACAGTTGCTCAAACAAGTAATACAACAATTAATAAGTAATAATAAAAGAATAAACTGTGTTTCACATACTCACAACTGTAACCTAGTTATATTTTTGGTTAATCCTCACCTGAGGATATCTTTATATCCATTGATTTTTTAGACAGAGTGGGAGGGAGGGAGGAGAAAAGAAGGAGAGAGAAATATCGATGTGAGAGGACACACGAATTGGTTGCCTCCCCCACACACCCCAGGATCAAACCTGCAACTGAGTTCTGTGTCCTTGACTGGGAATCAAACCTGTGACGCTTTGGTGCGAGGGCAGGGCTTTTGCCCATCGGTACGTAATAGAGGTTTACTGAAGGGTGGCAGGTTAGACGAGGCATGTCAGTATCGTGGTACACGCATCATTCCCACGCTTTGCTCATGGCAGCCTTTGCAAAAGGCACACAGTACTCTTCCTGACGCAGCTTCAGAATTCTTCTCAGCCCAGTACTCAGGACCGTCATGAGCAATCCATCAGTGCAGACATTTCAGCCACCATCCTGAAGGTCGGGTTATCATGCGAGCCTGGATTTAGGAGGTGCTGTCAGCCGCCTTGGGGTAGAATGACCTCGGCTCTCCTAACACCATACCCACCAGCTGCTTCTCACGTGGAGGTCGCCCTAGAACACTGCTTTAGAGAGAGGAGTCGATGAAGTGTTTTCTCAAATCCTACTTTCCCAGTTAACAGCTCACTGCCCTTCCAAAGAGAATCCAGTCAATGAGGTCATGTATTTCCAAGCAAAGCTCATTCAGGTAGAAACAGGCATCTGCTGTCATTAGGGCTGATGGCTGTCTAGGGCCCCCTCAGAGGGACACCTCTGTCCTCTGGTCCCTTTTACAGATTGAGGGTAATCTGGTGAAGCCCCTGGCAGGCACAACTCATAGGGGGCGGAGCTGTCAGAAGCGATCAGAGGTGAAGGGAAGGCTGGGAGGGTGGACTAGAGAAGGAGAGGGCCGACGCAGGGCAGAGGCTGCCTGCTGGGACTTTCCACTGGAGAGACATTTGGGACGTGTCTTCTGTTGGTTTCACGATTCATCCCACTACAGGTATAATTTGCTTTGATCATCTCATTACTTTCATCATCTGCAACACGGAATTCCAGTGGGAGGGATGGCAGGTCTGTGGAGTGGTGGGGTAGCAAAGGTGGGGAGTCCCCAAGACCACCCTCAGGCTCAATAATTTGCTAGAAGGATTCACAGACTCATAGCCACGGTTTATTAGGGCAAAGGATAGGGATCAAAATCCACAGAGGAAGGGTTACCAGGGCAAGGCCAGGAGACACCAGCAGAAAGTGACACACACGTCTAGAAACTTCTAGGGTGATTTGTTGGTGTATTTTGTCTATTGGACCTAATAGTGAGATATTGGGGCTTTTCTACTGCATGACTGACTTTATTGTTCCAGTAATTCATTTTTTTGTGATATTTTACAGAAGTATTAGTGTGCAATGGATAGGACATTCTTAAAAAACAAAAGCTGCTCTTTATCACAGGTGGTCTGAGAAACACTGACCTCAGCTCGGTCTCTTCGAACTTGGACATGACCTTCCAGCTTCCTGCTCTCCAGTCCTCTCTTTTGTAGGATAGGGGAGGGAGAGGGTAGATTCGATCGGTATTTTTTCCAACTTTCTTTCTGACCACTGTAAGGAAGCACAGTTATATACTGGGCCAAGTGCTTCTTCTTGTCATAGGCAAAGCAGCTTGCCCCTCCCTGTGTGATCCTGCTAGTCTCTTCCATGCCCTCCAGAAGGCCTGTGCCCCCACTGCCCTGATTCACGCCTGCTCCTGGCTCCACCAAGGCGGGGAACATGGCATTAGGTGGCCTTTATTTTTTATTTTATTTTTTAAAAATATATTTTATTGATTTTTTTACAGAGAGGAAGGGAGAGGGATAGAGAGTTAGAAACATCAATGAGAGAGAAACATCGATCAGCTGCCTCCTGCACCCCCCCACTGAGGATGTGCCTGCAACCAAGGTACATGCCCTTGACCAGGATCGAACCTGGGACCCTTCAGTCCACAGGTCGACGCTCTATCCGGTGAGCCAAACCAGCTAGGGCTAGGTGGACTTTCAAGTGACTTCCTGTCACCACAGGACCCTTGAACAAGACTGTGCCTGAACCTGCGGCAGGTGAGCTAGGAAAGAGGAAGTGGCTTCTGCGGGCCCGGCTGGGCATACTCACGTGCTCACACCAGTTCCGACTTCTCTGTAACTGCACCGAGCGGAGGCTTCTCCCTTTATTCCTGAGAATAAAACAGTAGAAAAGCCCCAGGTACTCATGTGAGGTCCCCTGTCACCACCTCTCCTGGGTCAGGACCCAGGCTTGTGAACGGGGAGGAGCCATCTACACTCGGTTCTCTCCCGGTGGGTGCCCAGGCTCCACTTTAGAAACGGTGTCCAACGTGGGGTGACAGGAGGGTGTAGTCCTCCCTCTGTGGACCAAATGTATTACTTGATGTATTATTACCAAATAATACGTCCTCTCAAATGCATGATTATCCTATTTAACCCCCGCAAACCGTACCAGAACTGAGTCTACAGTGAAATAAGTTCTGATGTCTTTTTAAAAAAATATATTTTATTGTTTTTTTACAGAGAGAAAGGGAGAGGGATAGAGAGTTAGAAACATCGATGAGAGAAACATTGATCAGCGCCCTTCTGGGGATGTGCCCGCAACCAAGGTCCATGCCCTTGACCGGAATGGAACCTGGGACCCTTCAGTCCGCAGGCCGATGCTCTAACCACTGAGCCAAACCGGTCGGGGCTGATGTCTTCTTTTGGATCATCTGTGTACTCACTGGCTTTCTATAACACACAGAGAACTGGATGTAGTTCGGTTGGTTGCCATGGGTTACAAAAAACGGAAGTAGGTTCTGTTAAAAAAAGGAAAGTAACAGCAGCGGCTCTGCCCCCCTGGGAACATGCCTGCCTCCCGCAGAGCTCAGAGCAGCCCCTCAGGCAGGTGCAGGTGCCCAGGACGGGCCTAGGGGGCGCCTCAGCAGCAGACCCGCCCGAGGATCGACGGATAGGGAGGTACTGGCAGAAACACAGGCCAGCCCCTTCCTTTAATAACACAGAACTTAAAAATAGGGCAGCCACAGCCGCAGGAAGCTCACACACGAAAGGGTTTCTGAAAATATACAGAAGGCCCGTGGTCAGGAGCAAGTGCCACATCACAGGGAAGCGACCTCGTGGCCAGTTTCCTGTGCCCAGGCCCCTGGCTTATGTCCTGCGAATGACGGCAGCAGGGGCTGACGCCCAGCTGGAGGGCGCCCAGCTGGTGACAGGCGGGTCCGAGCTTCACCAAGGGGCTCCTCGCAGGCACATTTCAGTTACCTGCCAACATGTTCTGGATTTGGTTTTATCTCAAGTTCATGTGCACTGAGATCTCAGGAAGACAACTACATATGGCGACCCTGGTTCCAGTGAGAGCAGAACCCCGAGAACAATGGGTTTAGAACAAGCATGTCAAACGCAAAGGCTAACACGAGCCAAATAAATGGGGTTGATGTGGGCCACAAAAAAAGCTTCAATTGTCATAGAAACGCAGGTTTATTTCGATAGAGAAATGCTGAATACAAAGAGCTGAATAAAATGAGTCATCATTAACATAGAATAGAACATTTTAATAAAATTAGTATTTTTTCTTGAGCATTAACTTACCAGACACTGAGTAACTGCACAAATTAATAAGCATCACACAAATAAACCTATTTTTCTTGTTCTCTGAAAGAAAAATATTTCCTGTTGCACACACTAAACAAGTCAGTCCAAGACTAATGACGTGGCCATCGGCACTACAATATTTGCTGCTGGTATTAGTGGAGAGAAATGGTGCAGCTGTGCATAAGGTGTGTAAGGGAAATGAATGCAACACAATTACAGTAACAGTCATGAGGGAACGTTGCAGTTCGTTATTAATAAGTAGAGGCCCAGTGCACGGAATTTGTGCAAGAGTAGGCCTTCCTTCCCCCGGCTGCTGGCACAGGCTTCCCTCTGGCACCCCGGACCTGGGCTTCCCTCGCAGCACTGGCTTCGTCTGGAAGGAGGAAGGAAGGACGTCTGGAAGGGTGTCCAGTCTAATTAGCATATTACGCTTTTATTATTACAGATTATGTATAACAGGATATTGTAAAAATTAAGTTATGAAATTTTTATTAAAACATTTCTTACACACTGTTTTATTGGCTGGGCTGCAAAAATATTCGTTGTGGGCCGCCAATTTTGCTATGCTCCGTTTAGAACAATCCGGTGGCCTCTAAAGCCATCTGTTCTCATTACCCCCAGAAACTGTATTTTCTAGTGCAGTTGCTAGGCTGACCTAACAACCTAATTACGTTTGGATCCTCAGACTAGCTTTCCATCGAAAAGGGACATTAAGTGGGACCTGTGCGTGCTGTCCTCTCCTGTGTACCTTCCCAGAATGCTCCTTAGCGCCAGGACCTGTTTCAAAGGCCTTAGGCAAGAACCAATATTGTTTTCAGCATGACGTCCACTGTCAGCTACACAGACGTGCCTCAAAGCACACGGCATGTTTTCATCTAGGGGCCAACAGGAAGATAAATTCTCAACCCCAAATAAGTCAAGTAGAAGTTAGCTGTAGAGTCATCTGGAATTTCTGCCAGAAAATCATTTCAGCTGAAATTCCTGAAGGCCCAAAAGACAGAGGAAAAGCTTGTTTTCAAGAGAGAGAACTTAAAAGATCATTTAACTGTTTGAATCTCTGGAAATAGGAAATTTAAGCTTTTTTTTCCCAGATTTTTATTTATTTTTTTCTAGTAGAAATGTAAAAAAAAAAAAAAAAACACTAACAAATTCCATTTCTTTCATAAAATGGATTTAATCTACTTGGTAGTGACGTAGAAAAAGCAGCAGCTGGGAAGTCCATTATGTGCTCCGAGGGTCATAGAACCAGGCTCAGGGCTCAGAACTTAGAGAAGGTGGGGGTTTAGGAATGCTTAGTGGTGTTTTGATCCTAGGATTGTCATTAGTATTATTTCAGACAAATTATGGATTACTTTGTAGACTGGCTGAGGATCAAAATATCATTTATGATTTTTGTTTCCAAGAAAAAATATATCCCAAGTTCATGGTGAGATTGGAGGCTGGTGTGTGTGAGTGTCCTTGTGTGTGTTAGGAGGACACGCGGATGGGTTTTAAGGACCTGCACAGCTCTAAAGTCATTTCTGAATTGAAAAAGTTGAGAATCATGACTGTAGAAGAACAGTCTGGGTACCTG
Organism: Murina feae; assembly: GCA_004026665.1. Taxonomy (NCBI): domain Eukaryota; kingdom Metazoa; phylum Chordata; class Mammalia; order Chiroptera; family Vespertilionidae; genus Murina; species Murina feae. The sequence goes on along the minus strand of PVJC01035956.1, from coordinate 12,133 downwards.
TGATCAGAAAAGCCCACTATTTCCCAGATGGGTGTCTATAGTGCGAATTTATTGTGTTCAAGTTGATCGCACTCTTTCCTACACCTTGTTGACTTTGACAGTATCTGTCTTACAAAGACTGACATTTGTATTTGAAGCCATTAGCAGTTTTTACTGAAGGAGGGAAATACTTCCTTAATGTATTTCAGGCTTAAGATCAAATCTGCAAATATTGGTTAAAACACGAAAGGCACTTCAATAAGCTCAATTATCCCTGAACACATGTGATGCTATGTGTTATGTTCACTACTGTTCAGATTCATGGTTTTGAATACACTACAGTTCAAAATGCTATTTTTTCTCATTCATACAAAAAATGTTTGACTATGAAATACAAACCCAGAATGCCCTGGTGCCCTGAGCAAATGGTTAGCAAGACTTCAATCTTTGTTATATTATTGTTCTGTTATTATTTTTGGCTAAAATGATCTCTATTCGAGTTTCCTCAAAAAATTAAAAATGGAACTCCCATTTGACCCAGTGATCCCACTTCTAGGAATATATCCTAAGAAACTAGAAACACCAATCAGAAAGGATATATGGCCACGACCAGTTTGGCTCAGTGGATAGAGTGTTGACCTGCGGACTAAAGGGTCCCAGGCTCGATTCCGGTCCAGGTCATGTACCTTGGTTACAGGCACATTCCCATTAGGGGGTGTGCAAAAGGCAGCTGATTGATGTTTCTACCTCATCGATGTTTCTGACTCTCTATCCCTCTCCCTTTCTCTCTAAAAAACCAATAAAATATATTTTTTAAAAAAGAAAGGATATATGCACTCCTATGTTCACAGCAGGACAAGTTACCATAGCTAAGATCTGGAAACAGCCTAAGTGCCCATCAGTAGATGAGTGGATTGAAAAACTGTAGTACATCTACACAATAGAATAGTACGCTGCAGTAAAAAAGAAGGAATTCTTACCATTTGCAACAGTATGGATGGAACTGGAGAGCATTATGCTAAGCAAAATAAGCCAGTCGGAGAAAGATAAATATCACATAATCTCACTCATTTGTGGACTATAATGAACATAAACTGAGGAACAAAAACAGATCCAAAGACAGAGCAGCATCCATCAGACTGTCAAAGCTCAGAGGGAAGATAGGGGAGGGTGGGGGTAAGAAGGAGAGATCAACCAAAGGGCTTTGTATGCATGCATAGAAGCCTAACCAATGAACACAGACACCAGGGGGGTGAGGGCATGAGTGGCGGTGGGGATGGGGGGGCAGTGGGGGGATAAGGACATATATGAAATACCTTAATTGATAAAGAAAAAAAATCATACAGAACTGGAAAACACGTTTCCCGGTACATGCCGTACCGCCTGTCGGTGGAACTACCCATCTTTCGGCATCCAGGGAACTAAGATAGTTGCTCCTTCCTCTTCCTCAGTACGACCACACACCGTTCCAGACACCAACAACCTACGGAAGAAAAGTCTTTGCAAAGCACAGATACGCATCTGCTCTCCAGTCCACTCTGCATCTAATCACTGGGGCTTATGAGGTTGGAAAATGCCAGTTGAGGCCATTTATCTAGTCTTATGCAGCTGCAAACTCGGTTGCTCCAGGAACAATCTCGTCTTGAAGCTCCCAATTATCTTCAACGTCCTGATTACTGTACTAACCACTTGTGTTTAAAATCTGTCTTGGCTGCATTATTAGGATCGCGTGCAACGGGCAAGCAGACAGAGGATTTGCTGATTTGTTTTAAAAGAACTGTTAGCATCTTTGACCTTTATTTGAAAGAAAGCAATGCTTCTTAACATTTAATACTGCAATAACTTATTCGTATACGACAGAGAGAGACGTGTTTCCAGGGAAGAACTGAGAGACAGTTTTCATGAGGTAACATGGAAACAGCATGCAATGCCATGCACAGACCCTCAGGGCCGTGGATGGGACCAGAGGAGTAAGAATTCACAGGACGGCTCTCTCGTTCGGACAAGGATATGCTAGACTCCCACAACGCACAGGTGCTGAGTAGAAAATGTAAACATCGATTCGACGGAGGCCCCGCTTCAAAACAGGTGTAAGGCATTAACCAGAAAAGTATATTTAATGTCTGCTCCCTTTACTCTCTTCTCTTACCTGACCAAGCACTAAATGGGCGAAACGGTGTACTCACGTGCAGGAACGAAAGGCACTGACTCTGGAAGCACTCCTGAAACTATCCATGAGAAGCCCTGGCCCGCCTGGAACACAGAAGCCGGAGCCAGGCTGGGCTAGCACTGGGGTCCTGGTGGAGAAGACGGTTTGTGGGTGGAGGGGGCAGCCTGGTTACAGAGTCTGTTTGCTGGGGCGGGGAGCCGGGGTGGCTCCGAGACCCATCAAAGGGCCAGTCAGGCCTGGCCCTTCAGAAGCCTCGGCATCCACTGAAAGGTAGGCCCCACGTGGCTTGGGTTCCAGAACTTCCCTGGAAGATGGCACCACAACTCCTGTGCCAAGGGGACACTTGGCAGATTCATTTTTCTTGTTGTTGAATCAGATGGGAGGGCCCAGGCCCAGGCCATGAAGAGCTAAGGGGGGCATGCAGGAATCTACCAATGAATGCACAGATAAGTGGAGAAACAAATCAATGCTTCTCTTTCTCTCTAAAATCAATCTATAATAAAGTGTAATATGCTAATGAGGATGTCCCTCAGGACGACCTTCCGGATGAAGCTGGGGCTGCGAGGGAAACCTGGGTCCCGGGTGCCAGAGGGAAGTCGGTGCCAGCAGCCAGGGAAGGAAGGCCTACTCTTGTATGAATTTCGTGCATCGGGCCTCTAGTACATGATATAAAAGGAAAAGAGTTAAGGGGCTTTCAAAGCCACTCAGGAGTGAGTAGGAACATGGCTCGTAAAGTGGGGTTCACTTCTTCTTTTGAACCCCAGTCAGTATCCTAAGCATCACAGGTGAAGACTGCAGTGCACAGAGGGGTGGGCAGAGCCCCGGGAAGCACCCAAAACATCTGTTCTTGGGTGCCCTGCTGGACCAGAACAGGTATCTAGCATTTTGCTGGCACAGGGTGGCTATCTGCCATCATTCGCACAGGCTGACAGTTCCATTTAAAAGCTGGAATGAGCATTTTTTTCAAGTGTGTACAGCGCATGCACACACCCACACCCACACACACGCACAGGCTGGGCCAGTTCCCCCAGGCACAGGGCGACATGTCATCACGCCTTCTCAGACGCAGGCGTCCATCCTGGGAGAGCAGAAGCAGATGAATTTTTAAACAGGAAAAAGAATGTGGATGTGTGTTTGACAATGGTCCAAGCTTTAATAGCACGGTAAAATGTTTATCTCATTTTTTTCTTTCTTAGCTAGCATGCAATCAATTGTAACACACTGACAGAACTGAGGAAGACCAAGGTCTACTCAGACAAAGCTAGATGCGACCACCCAACATTCAAAAAGACAGACCAGTTCGTGGGAAAGGCAAGCTCCTCGCCAGGCAAGCTCTTCGCCGCTATTCTGAGAACATCCCTGGCCCAAGGCAGGAGGGAGCTCCCGGGGCACAGGGCTCATGTGGAGGGCCGGTCACTCTTCCCCAGCCAGAGGAAAGGGCGGTGGTACCTCTCTGGTTTGGGGTGTTAAGAAGCGAACTGCCTTAGCAAATTGGCTCATTAAGTTAATCTCCCTCTTGAACCCTGGATAGACTTGATTCATTTTGCCAGACTTCCCAATCCCCTCTTTGATAAATGATGTGGGTACAGGGAACGGGGTACAGGCTGGATGGAAGACTGACAAGAAATATTAAGTAAATGTTCATCATGTCAAGACAAATGAATAATGGTCCTTGCTTCTTGGTTTTTTTTCATATGAGATGGAAAAAAGGATTGGTTACGGGAAATCAGAAAACACGGAATTAGAACATGAGAGGAATGAGAGGACTGCGAAGACCACGTCTTTGTGTTCCAGATAAAGGAACTGGGGACGGACAGGGTCACACGGGTACCAGATGGAAGAAGGTGAAGAGCAGAGCGGGAGGAGAATGTGGGAGGAGGCAGTTTTTTGCTCATAGGCAGTGCGTCCAGGAGAAACCCTGGGCATTGATGACCGTGAGGTTGATTAAGGAGGGGACGCTGCCCCCTTATTCTAAATTCCATGTGTGTACAAAGTAAGTAGTTAGGAGGTCCAGAAGCTAAATAATGCCTCCCTGGCTAAGTAGCTTAGCTGGTTGGAGCATCGTCCCGATATATCAAGGTTGTGGGTTTGATCCCCAGTCAGGGCACATTCAAGAGTCAATCCGTGAGGGCATGGTTGGGTGGAGCAACACACTGACATTTTTCTCTCTCTAAAATCATAAAAACATTAAAAATAAATAACGACTACACATAATGTACCTTCCGCATTTTCTCTTCACATAAACAATATGAAACACAGGGGTGGTTCAAAGACACCAGGACCTAAGAACGCTGGCTATTTTCAGCACCATTTTTTGACCTACAAAGAACTGGCTTTACCCTGGATGAGACTTGACATTGTGCTTCTGTCTTTTATCCTTTTGTTTCCTTTTATATAAAACCAGGGACCCACTGCACAAAGAGATTTGTGCAACAGGCCCTTCTCTTCCCCTGGCTGCCGGCACCGGTTTTCCTCTGGCCTTCGCTCTGGCCAGAGCCTTCAGTCTACGCTCCACCACTTCACACCTATGTATGCAAATTAACTGCCATCTTCGTTGGGTTAATAATTTGCATACTCTCCTAATTGGCTGGTCAGCGTGGCGGAGGGACAGTCTATTTACATATTTGTCTATCATTAGGTAAGATGGCAGCGCTTCCTCAGACGAAACAGCCTTTTCCCATGAATTCAAACCTTTTGGGACCTCCTGCATCACTGACCAATCATCTTGCCTTTCAGGTGGTTGCAGGAGCCCGAGCGTGATGTGCAGCTTGCGTCGGTTTGGCTGTGGGATTTATCACCAGATGAGAAGCAGAGACAGACTGCCAAGTCCCTGCGGCTGCCCTCGAGGTGACCGACTCCCAAAGTCCAAAGCCAGGTGAGAAATGGGTGTGAACGGAGGGTAATTTTCTTAACTCCATTCTGACCCGTGTCTAGGAAAGAATGATGATCTCATGGTCTCAGCCCACTCTGTGAGCCGGTGTCTCCTCCTCCTGTGATGCCTTTCCTAGGATGGCAGGCTACCCTTCTGAGCGCTGGTGCCTCAGTCACAGGAGGCAGGGCGGGGAGCCCGCGGCACACCCTGTGCCTGAGTGGCCGCTCCCCTCTGCGTGCCATAGATATAAACTGCCCGAGGATAACCTGCGAAGGCAGAGCATGTTCCGCTAAAACTATGTCGAAAAGAGATAATGAAAGAAAAAAGAAAAACGACAGGAAGCCCTAGCTGGTTTGGCTCAGTGGATAGAGCGCTGGCCTATGGACTGAAGGGACCCGGATTCGATTCCAGACAAGGGCACGTACCTGGTTGCGGGCTCGATTCCCAGTAGGGGGTGTGCAGGAGGCAGCCCATCCATGATTCCCTCTCATCATTCATCTTTGAAGCCAATAAAAATATATATTTTAAAAAAAGACAAGAAGCTGCTCTCTTACCTACCCCACAATTCCACGGCTTGACTTCTGACCATTTTGGGAGCACTCCTTACTAGGGAGACTTCGATAACAACAAACTCTCCTGAGTCACGGGGTAACTTGGCATTCATGCTGTTAAGGATGACTTCACGCAGACCCAGCATAACAGAGGGTGTCATTTATTGGCTGTCCACAGGAAGTTTGGTCACACAAGGAGGTGTGGTGGGTGTGGTACAACACAATACCTCGGTTAACTACTGAACAGAAGGTTAACTGATTCTCCATTTGCTAACCCCTCAGCAGTCCCCTGCGGCTCAGGCACCACCTACCCGGGTACAATTAAGCTGAATAAACTGGCGATGGCTGGCATTGCCCAATAGTCTTGGTTTCTCTCCCACCATCTTCCCATAGAACAGCACTTGGAAATTCACAAAATGAAAGGAAGAAGGCAGCACTTCCGTTTGCAGACCATCACCACCGTGAATGGACGAGCGTGGCATGCAGGCTCACATCTGGTCATTTTGTCCTTTGAACTTTTTTTTATTTTCAATTAACAAATGGAACAGCATGTCTATTTCAAATGTTAGTAGCATAACACATAAGTGCAATTTCAGTCTGGCCACCATTCTCACAAGCCTTCCACGCGTCTGTCCCGAGCGGCAGCAGACAGTGTGACGGATATCCGGGCACGTCCTGTCCCTTGAGTTTCTGATCACAGACCCCAGGTTCCCCCATCCCCACGCCCTCCCTTCCTATTCCAAAGGCCTGACAATAGCGAATTCCCTAGTTTCACTGTCATCAAAGCAGTCGTGGTGGGGAGAAATGCCAATCACACGAAGCTGGAAGCATCTGGGCCGCGCCATCTCTGCCATGAGAGGGGATCCACGCGCTCTGCAGCGGTCGGTCCCTGTGCGCAGGGCCTGAAGTCCTCGTCACCATGGCCCTGAGTCACGAGAAAGTTGCTGCGGGGAGCAGCCCCTCCGTCGGCCCCCACTGCCTGCAGTCCGGCCGGGCCCGCCGTCACACGGAGCTGAGCTTCACCAGGCCACGCACCGAGTCCTCGTGCAGCGAGTCCTGGCTGGCCAGGCCCAGCACGTGCGCGGTGCGGCTGTGTGCCAGGGGGCTGCCCGCCAGCAGCTGGGGTGGCGAGGGCGCCTCCTCGGGGGTCAGGAACTGGTGGCCCACATGCTCCTCTTTCAGGGGCAGTATGTCTGTGAGCCCGGCCTCGGCGGAGAGGTTAGGCATGGAGGAGGGCGGCGTGGGCTGCCCGAGCGTCAGGCTGGCACAGGGCGTGCCCAGGCCCGGCTTCCCCGACAGGTGCAGCTCGTCGCTGGTGAGGCTGGGCTCACTCTGCAGCAGGGGTGTGGCCGCGGCCTGCAAAACGAATTTGGTGCTCTGAATGCACTGGTCTTGGTCGCACTGGAGCAGGAGGGAGCCAGCAAAGAGAAGCCCGGACGAGGTGGCATGGAGTGGGGAAGGAAGGGGGCATGGGGGCAGCGGGAGGGCAGGAAGTGAGAGAAAGAGAAACCCGTTAGTGACACCTCAGTCAGCAGGGCAGGGAGCATGTGCAGCAGCCCGGTTTCACTTGGAGACACCCAGCATGTGGTAAACACCAACCCCTGGCACCTGAGAAAGCTGCCCAAGCTCACAGCCCCCACAGGTGCCCGGGGAGTAGGGGTCAGCCTCAGCCTGCCATGCTCCTGGCCCTGGTTCACATACAGGACCTCACTTCAAACAATCCCACCGATGCATCATAGAACTGTCCACTGGAAACCTCTCTAATTTTATTAAGCAACTAGGGGCCCAGTTCACGAATTCGTGCACAGGTGGGGTGTCTTGATCTGGCTGGCCATCAGTGTCAATGGGGGCCATCTCGCCCAGTCCCGATCGGGGCCAGCCGGGGGGGACTGTGGGAGGTTGGCTGGCCGCAGGAGGGAGCACACTGACCACCAGAGGGCAGTTCCTGCATTGAGTGTCTGCCCCCTGGTGGTCAGTGCACATCATAGATACTGGTCAATCATCCAGTTGTAAGGTTGCTTAGGCTTTTATATATATAGATGTCACCCAACACATTTAAACATCTAATTTAAATAAGTAAATAAAAACAATCAGTCACTAGCTCTACCACCTGCTGCAGTCTTATGGCTGTTTTTTTTGTGTTGAAAACTATGTTTACTATATTATTTTAAAAATACAGGGGCTCGGCCAGTGTGGTTCAGTGGTTGAGTGCAGACCTATGAATCAGGAGGTCACGGTTCAATTCCAGGTCAGGGCACACACCCAGGTTTCAGGTTTGATCCCCAGGAGGGGACAAGCAGGAGGCAACTGATTAATGATTCTCTCTCATCATTGATGTTTCTATCTCCCTCTCCCTCTCTCTTTCTCTCTGAAATCAATAAAAATACATATTTTTTAAAATGCAGGGGCCTGTACACCCATGTTCATAGCAGCATTATTCACAACCATCAAAAGGTGGGAGGAACCCAAGTGTCCACTGACCGATGAATGAATAAACAAAATGTGGTTTACACAGACAATGGGATATTATAAAGCCGTAAAAAGGAAGGGCATTCTCAGACATGCTACAACACAGATGAACCCTGAGGACATCACACTATGTGAAATAAGCCAGACACCAAAGGGCAAGTACTGTCTGATTCCACCTCTGTGAGGCTCCTAGAGTAACCGCCTTCATAGAGAGAGAAAGCAGAATGCCGTCTGCTAGGGAATGATGGGGAGTTGGTGTTTAATGTTTGCAGCTGCAGCTTTGCAAGATGAAAAGCGTTCTGGAGATGAACGGTGGTGAAGACTGCATAATCATGTCAATGACTTCATGCCGCTGAACTGTACACTTAAAAATAGTTGAAATGATACAACTTTATATTGTGTCTATTTTACCACAAGAAGAAAAAGAAGAAAAATACTGGGCAACAGAAGCTCCTGCAGGTCCGATCGGACAACTGGTAAAGCCCGAGGATGCCCTGCTGCGAACCTGTCGTTGTGTTCGAGAACCACTAACGGAGCTAACGTGGCGTTTTCAATCTGCGAAAGAGAACGCCCTCATTTCATCAGGTATTTCCTTTTCTTCCAAGTGTTCTGAAGTCGTATTTCATCTCATGTCGATCCTTTCACGTGACTCACTGGCCAAAGGAGTGTGGCCAGTGGAGTGTGGACCTCCGATTCCTTCGTCAACCCTTCCCTGGACCATGGGCAAGTTTGGGGACAGCTGGAGGAGACTTCACTGGCCATCTTGCACTGGACTCTGTGCAGTAGCTCGTTAGAGAGGCTCTCCTATCGTGCGGATGTTCGGTGAACACACGTGGCTTTACATTCCAGCCATAAGCCGGGGGCTCCACTCCATGTCTTCAGAAGCTCTCAGAACCACCTCTTTACAAGTGAAGACGCTGAGGTGCCCACGGAGGTGGTGCTCAGGGCCTCACAGATGGAACTAAGGGAGGGCCTGGGGCCTGGATTGCTTGTCAGCAAACCTCTTTCCACTCCGCATCTGGCACATTGGCTCAGCCCAGACAGGGCAGAGGCGGACCACAGGAGCCTTCCTGACTGAACAGCCTCTGACTACCCAGGGCCTTGGGTAGACTGTGCCCTGCAAAGGCTGTTTTATGAAAAGTACCCTTTAGTCTCTTTACTGGCAGAGCTGCTGTGCCACCTCCGTTTCCTGTAGCTGAGTCCAGCCTCCCAGCAGGCTGGCCCCTCCGTGACCCAAGGCAGAGATGCCACGGCAGAGGGCAGGCCCCATCCTGAGGACGGGATCCTGCCCTTGGCCTTCCTCCCGGGGCCCTCACTCATCCTAACACCTCTGCCCGCATAGTGCATGCAGCCCTCGGGGAGGATGAAACTGTAAATCAGATCTGCTCATCTCTGTGACCTGAGGAAAGCCTTTGTGACTGAGAACGATGGACAGCCTGCTTAGGGCCTGGCTCTGGGAGACCCACCGGGGAGGATGTTAGAGGTCAGAGCTGGAGGAGGTGTCAAGGTCAGGAGGCCCAAGGATGAGGGAGATGGGGCCCTCTCCCACTTCCACTCTCCCTCCCTCTCTCCGAGTCACCTGCCTTCTTCCTTTTCCTGGGTCGCTTCTCTCAGGCCATGCCTGGCAGCAGCGCTCCTGGGCACCCATCAGAACCTTCTGGAACACAGTGGCTGCAAACAGTAGTGTGTTGAGTTCCTTAGAGCTCGAGCTCGAGGGGACTGTCAGGTGGAGTTCGATGAGCGGCTGACATTGGACCCTAAGACATCCCTGTGCTGACTCGAACAAGCAGCAACACCGGGAGAAGAATTTACTCTGAAGCTATGACACTGAAGTCCGGGGCTCCTTGCTCGAGCTCACCCCCCCTCCAAGGCTTTGTTCCCTGCATGCTTTGTTTTGTTTTTTTAATATATTGTTTTCTTTTTCTTAAAGAAGGCTCCAAATGGCTCCCTACATCCCCCGACCTGGACTCACTCTTGCACACACCCAGGGGTGCTTCCCGTGGCCACACTGATGACTTGTTAAAACTGTAACAAATTCGCGCTCAGCCTCATGGCCACGACCCTGATGAAAGGCTCTCGGGTTTACCTGGGGGAAAACTTAAGGACTTAAAAATGTGAAAATAAAAATGCAGCCGAAAGCATTTCATTAAAAGTATCCATCTGTGGGCACAGTTACTGGGACCACGGATCTAAGTATCAAGATCCTGCGTGTGTTCCCTAACTTGGGAAACGGTTTGCCACGTTCAACTGATTTCCACTAGAGACCATGCCCCCTGGGGGCCGGGGCCAGGCTCCTGCATCAGCAGTGCCCGCAGGAGGTGCCTGCTGGCTCCAGGCTGGAATGGACACCATGATTCCATTAGACTCCAACCAAGGGCAGTGCAATGACCGCCCAGCAGGGTCCATCATTCTCGTCATATTAACTTTGCACGTTCTGAACATCGCAGAAGAAACTCAATGACGAGGGAATATATGAATGTAAAGGTCAGAGATTGTCCTTATTTTGCACAACCTTCACGGTGGTAAATCCCATTTGAGAAATTCAAGGGAGAAAATGGCCAACACGTCAGGGTTCCTGTGGCGACGGACGACCCAGGGAAAGGTGTCCTGACGCCCGTCCTTCCTGCCTCTGCTTCTCATTCTTACTTGCCCATTTCTTGTTGATCTTCCGACTTGACTGCTTTCTCTCAGCCCCACTGATTCTCTTCTCGTTCCTGCCCCTCTGTGTACTTTCCTCGCTTTCCCTCCCACTTCTCTTTTTCTCCTCTTCCACCTCTCTCTCCTCTCACTTTGATCTTTTTATATTCACTCCCCCGGCCCTTTTCCTGGCGTTTCCTGTCTTCATCCAGTAGAGGGAGACATCGCTGCTCAATAGTCTCTCTCCCAAGTCACCCAGCTGGGCAGGATGTATTTCTATCCCAGCACCAACACCCAGAAGCCATTGGGAGTATTTTAATGTATCTAACGAGTTATATACTCTGGGAAAATAAAAAGCCCCGGGATATTGGACGACAATTCATTACTCTGAACAGGAAATCAAGAAACGTGTTTTCATTCCAAAACAACCCCTTTACAAGTTCCTGTTTATCAAATATAGGGTTGAACCATATGAAATTGCCATTTCTTTTGGTCAAAAATCACCCAGATGCTGAGTCCTGACAGAAGTGCGATCACTTCTGTGAGCCTATGAAAAGCGCCCCCTGTTGGCAGCGTATCACGGATAACTCTGCGGGCCAGAGTGCTCTGGCCGGAGCTGCAGGAAGTCACCGTGGTGGCTGCTGATCCACTGCCCTAACACAGCGCATTTTCCTTGCAGAGAGATTTATGGCTTCAGGTGTTCGAATGTCACGGGCATCATCACTTAAAGTTACAATTCAGAAGCACCCCAGAGGTCACTTTTTGCTTCTGCAGACTTTCAAATAGACTCGCGCGTGTTGGAAGGCATTTCATTTTACCCCAGCTGACTTCGTGTCTGCAGTGATCCTCAGACACAGACTGCGTGTGTGCGTTTTCTACATGGTCTTTATACACATTAAGAATGAATGAAATTACTTACTTAGTTTGCTCCAATTCTGTCAGAGTATTAACGCTGGGCATTGTTCATTTCTGCCTGCCTAGGGTGCTGTGTTCTGGGTCTCATGAATGCTCACGTACAGTTTATAAAAGCACCACAAACTTTAAAATCTACCTAAAATGTAGGCTGGGGGGAGAGCTTCCTTTTTATTCTTCTATTAACATCACCATTTAAATCTGCTTAAGTTGTACTGTTCTACAATATTCGATTTTTCAGATTATACATGGAGAGTTCTCTTGATTTACTAGTTGAATAAATCATTCCACTGCTAGGTTTAGCCTTGTTTTGATACTGGATGAAGGGGATTTAGAAATTAGGTTAAGTAAATACAGCAAATGATCTTCTCAAAAAAACAAAAAGAAACCCAACAACTAGGGACTACCTTTGTGGTTAGCATGTGGTCCCAAAGGAAATTTGTAGCTGCAAGTGCCAGATTGAAACATAAACTGTGACCCGGATGCTATTCAGAACTTAGAATTACTTGACAACAGTCGAAACATAAACTATGACCCAGGTGC
>PVJC01035955.1:0-17960 GCA_004026665.1 Murina feae | reverse complement strand
TTCATCACCACCCAACCAGTATTATATGAAATGCTGAAAGGTATCCTTTGAGAATGAGGAAGAAGGAAAAGGAAAGGAAACATTATGAACAACAAATATATATCAACGAGTGAATCTAAGAATCAAGTGAATAAAAAAGCTGATGAACAGAATAAACTGGTGAATAGAATAGAATCAGAGGCATAGAAAGGGAGTGGACGGACAATTTTCTGGGGTTAAGGGTGTTGGGGATGCGTGAAGAGAATGGACAATAATTGTACACCTATGGATGAGGACAATGGGGGGGCAAGGTCAGAGGTTGGGGTGGGAAATGGGAGGAGGGGAGCTATGGGGGATAAAAGAGGAACAACTGTAATAATCTGAACAATAAAGATATAAAAAAATAAAAAAAACGTAAAAAAAAAAAATAGTTGTAGTTGCCTCATCTCCTTGTCAACACTTGATATTGTCAGTCTTTCACATTTTAGCCATCTAAGTGGACATGTGTCAGTATCTCATTGTGGTTTCAATCAGCACCAGATTCAATTTTATTTAATTTTTTTGGTTAATCTGCACCTGTATATTTTCCTATTGCTTTTGAGAGAGAGAGAGTGGAAGGGAGGTGGAGTGGCAGAGAGGAAGATCGATGTGAGAGATACATTGATTGGGTGCTTCCTGTATGCCTCCACACCAGGGCTGGGGATGGAGCCTGCAATCAAGTTATGTAACCTTGATTGGAATCTAACCCAGAACCCTCCAGTCCATGGACGGATGCTCTATCCCCTAAGTGACACCAGCGAGGGCACCAGATTCAATTTTAGAGAAAAGAAGCCATCGATTTTCTCCTGCCTGGGCATTACGGAGAAGCTGAGACGTGCGTGTTGAACTTCCTAGCAGAAGAGTCTGTGGAGCGAGGGATGGAAAGGAGGTGACCCCTCCTCTGAGGGTCATCTGAGGAGAGGGCTGGGACTAGGTCCTGTCCGGGTTCTAGCCTGGGGTGTGGCCCTGGGCTCCCATCCCCACCATCTCTTCCCTGTCCTGGGGCTGGCCGCCTGCTGCCTCCCGTCTGTCCGTCTGTCCATCTGTCCATCTGTCCGTGCCCAGCAAGGTCTCAGGTGTGCTCCAGACCAGACCGAGTCAGGCTCCAGCTTCCCCAGACACCTGTCCAAGCCACTCGACCCAAACCCTGCTGCTTTCCTAGCCTTGAGTCCTGCCTTCTCACTGTTTGTTATGCTGGATGGGAAACTCAGGCAAATGCTTTATTTTGGAAAAACACCTGGGATGACTGACAATAGGCAGCAGTGGATGCTGGGGTGGGGGGTGGGGTGCAGGAGCTGGTGGGCTGCCTGGGGGGAGGAGCGCTCCAGCTGTCAATCATTTACCCAGCAGGGGTGGCAGGGTGGGGAGTTGGGAGGAAGGAGTGGCAGTGTGTGCTGTGCTGAGCTTTCCTGGGGCAAAGCTACGGAGCAAGAAGGGTGAGGAGGACACGGTGATCTGCCCCCCAGGGGCTGGGTCCCCCCCAGATTTATGGGTCAACCTCCACGGGCCTTTCCCTGGGCAGGAAATGGGCTGTTTGCTAATGCCTTTCCCCTGCCCCACACACCTGCAAAAGCAAGTTGGTAATGTTTTAAAATCATTTACTAGAATAAAATGTCTGTGTTTTCCTTTGGATAGTTGCCCAGTAATTGGCTTTGTGCTTTTTGAATCAAGAAATGGCTTCAAATATTTAGGACCTCAGATTTCAGGCTCTCTCTCTCTCTCTCTCTCTCTCTCTCTCTCTCTCTCTCTCACACACACACACACACACACATGCACACACACTCAGGTCTCCTCTAAGGTGAGAAACGGGTGAGGAAACGGTAGGAAATGTGGGGCATGGGCAGCTGTTTTAGAGCCTAGAATCGCAGTTAAAGTTGGCTTCCTCTGCTTGTCCTCTGCCTCCCTCCACCCCCGCCCATGGCGCCATGCACAGAGCATGGCCCCTCCTGTCACATTTATCTAAAATCAGTGTTTCCTGCAGAAGGAACGTGCCATGGTTCGCCTCGGCTCTTGGCCTTGGCCGAGGAGGTCCTCTCCAGGCCCTCGACCTGCTCTGACCAGCAGTGACGGCGGAGGCACCCGGCTGACACCCAGCCAGGGTCCCCCTGGCCACCAGGGAGCTGCTGGGGGACCTGTCCTTCCTTCCACAGGCGGCCAGGCGGTCCGACTGCGTGTGCCCAGCAGCAGCCCTCCATGTTGATCATTGTTCACCAGACAAAGCGAGGGGGTCCTGCTGGTCAATGACGGGCCCCGGTTTCTTCCCCAGGTGCTGAGCTTTCCTGGGGCGAAGCTGCAGAGCACATACATGCACCCTCAGGGCAGCACATCATGGGCACATGCCGTGTGTGAGCATGAGAGTGTGTGTGTGTGTGTGTGAGCATGAGAGTGTGTGTGCATGTGAGCATGAGAGAGAATGGGTGTGCAAGAGTGTGTGTGTATATGTGAGCATGAGTGTGTGTGTGACATGAGAGAATGTGTGTGTGTGTGTGTGTGTGTGAGCATTTACAGCTCTGACACACGATCTAGGTCATAGGCAGCAGGCATCCTCAGGGTCTTAACGCAGCCAGACCTCCCCTGCCCTCCCCCAGGTCCTCCTGCTCACGGACAGTCAGCAGCCCTGGTGCCTGCGCTGACGGCCGCTGCCCAGGACACCCTGTGGGGCCTGGGAGTGCGAGCGCTCCTCATGGCTCCTCACCTCCTCACCAGCGCCCCGAGGGCCAGGCCACCTGCACGGCTCATTCCCCTCTGACTTGCCTCCAGCCCCAGGACCTGCTGCTCGGGGACTGTCTTTACTTTGTGACGTAGGGCGTAGGGCGAGTGTTTCTATCCCAGGAACCCCGTGCTGCCTGCAGCCACGGGCTAAGCCAGGACTCGGCACCTGTTGGGGTGGGTGTTGCTGGAGCATTTTTTTTTAAATTAATGTTTTCTATTGATTTTAGAGAGAGAAGAGGGAGAGGGAGGGATAGAAACATCCATGAGAGAGAAACATCAACACGGATCGGCTACCTCTCGCATGCCCCCTGCTGAGGATCGAGCCGGAACCAGGGCCTGTGCCCTGACCTATCAGCACGTGGGCTGACACTCACCACTGAGCCACACCGGCTGGGCCATGTTTTGGATGAAGACCCGCCCGGGCTCCTGTGATTCTCCTGCCAGGCGTGGCCCTGCCCACTCCCGAGCGATTCCAGGGCTTTGCGAGGCAGAGCCCCACAGTATGCCCGGCTCCCAGCGCCTCCGCGAACAGCAAGAGTAAGTCTGGAAACAGAAGCGGAGACTATGCGCTTCAGAAACAACCTCATCCAACAGGTTTATTCCCGTCCTGCAAGCAAATCCCACCGACCAACCCCACGGTGCTGCTGCCTTGGCGGCTTCCACGTCACCCCCATAAATACACGTAATAAATACGAAGCCTGAAGGACCTTTGTAGTCTTTGGTATAAGAGCGTTTCTCCTCTCACTTCCCTCCTCCCTGGTTCCCAGCCCATCACGTCCACATGCTTCCTGTGGGCACAGAAGCAGCGCAGATGTGAACTTAGCGCCAGGGTCCTGGGTGCCGGGCCCCCCTGGGCTCAGGGAGGCGCAGGCCCTGGGGTCTCACACGTAGTCGTTGAGCCGGTACCCGTTGTACGAGGCTGAGGTGACCGAGGGTGCCCGGTTGTCCTTGTAGGCGGCGGGCGGCCGGTAGGAGGGCGCGGTGGCGGTGGTGGCCCGGGGCTGCGCCGGGTAGGGCCTGGAGGGGGCCTCGTCCAGGCAGGACAGGCAGAGCAGGGTGCCGCCGATGAGCGCCAGGGACGAGGAGATGAAGCCGAGGTACAGGGCCTGCCCGATCTCGAACTTCATGCTGCTGGGCAGCAGCGGGTTGTAGAAGTTCTGCACCACGTCGTGGGTGGTCCAGGCCACGGCCACCATGCAGAGCAGGCCGGCCAGGATGAAGAGCGCGCCGCCCAGCACGGCGCACGTGGCCTTGGCCGGCGTGCCCTTGGCGCAGCGCGTGCACTTCAGGCCCACCACGGCGCAGGCGCAGGCCGCGCCCGCCAGCAGGCAGGAGATGACCATGAGCGCGCGGGCCGCCTGCAGGTCCTGGGGCAGCGCCAGCAGCGAGCGGTAGATCTGGCACTGGTAGATGCCCGTGCTGTGCCACACGCACTCCATCCACAGCCCCTTCAGGTAGGACACGGCCGTCAGGATGTTGGTGCCCACGTGTGCTGTCCGGCGCCAGTGCGGCAGGATGGTGGTGATGAGCGTGCCCACCATGCCCAGGAAGCTGAGCAGGAAGCCCAGCAGCTGCACGGCCATGCTCGCCATGGCTTCGCTGGGCAGGGGCCGTGCTCACTCAGGCGCCCACAGGGGTCCTAAGGGAGCGGAGGGCAGGAGAGAGAGGAAACGGTTAAATGTCATCTTGGTGCATGTATCTCTGCCACGGAAGCCGAGTTTCCATAGGCAGTTGGCATGACAATTAATATCTTTTATTTATTTACTAGTGGCCTGGTGCGTGGACTCGGGCACATTCAAAGGAAATTAATTAGAAGAAATATTTTAATATCCGGCTCCCTCCTCTCTGGTTCCGGGGTATGTCACCCAAGAACCGCCTCTGTCAAGTCACTGTAGCAGCTCCTGCCCCCTGGAGGTTAGTGTGTGTCATACGTACTGGCTGGTTGGGTGATAGGATGGTCACTTAGCCTTTTATATCCATACAAGATAGATAGACTAGAGGCCTGATGCATGAATTTGTGCACAGGTCGGGTCTGGCTGGCCTGCCTGGATTGGGGCCCTGATCGGGGCGGGGGGGGGGCGATTGTGGGTGGGGCCTGTTGTGGGACGTGGCCAAGGGAGGTTGGCTGGCTGGCCTGAACTCCTGGTTGAACTCCTGGTCAAGGGGACAATTTGCATATTAGCCTTTTATTATATAGGATATTATATAGGACTAGAGGCCCAGTACATGAAATTCATGCACTGATAGGGTCCCTAGCAGCTGCCAGCTGCCAGGGTCCCTCCCTTCCCCTGGCCAGCTCTGCCCCCTGGTTGAACCCCCATACGAACTCCTGGTTGAGGGGACAATTTGCCTACTATGCGTTTATTATATAAGATAGATTTTTTAAAAAATGCATTTTTACTGATTTCAGAGAGGAAGGGAGAGAGAGAAACATCAATGATGAGAGAGAATTATTGATGGGCTGCCTCCTGCACGCCCTCTACTGGGGATCAAGTCCACAACCTGGGCCTGTGCCCTGCCAGAGGATCGCACAGTGACCTGGTTCATAGGTCGATGCTCAACAACTGAGCCACGCCCACCAGGCCCATCATCTTTTCCTAAAAGACGAATTTAAACATTGACAAAGGGCTTCCATGCTCAGCACTGTGGGAGGCAGACCTGGGCTCTGCCCTGGGCAGCAAACAAGCCAGGTAACAGCAAGGCACCGAGGTGCCCCCGAGGACGGCTGTGGTCTGGTGGGGGCTGGTGCTCGGCTCGTGCTGACATTGTAAATGACCGTTGGCTCAGGACCCGGTTTTCTCACACAAACTGTCTGCTGCTTGGCCCCTCTTGCTTCTCCTTGTGAGGCTCCTTTCTTTAGAGTCTCCCCTCCACTCGGCAGATGCGCCCCGTGTGGGTACTGGGTCAGGGCTGAGAGCCCCCAGGCCCTCTGCCGTCTTGGTCACAGTGGGGAAGAGTGGGGCCCACAGCATGGGCAGAGCTGCTGCCCCACCTGCCTGATGCCCTGGCGCCAACAGAGCTGACACCCACGGTGCCTGTTCAAGGGCCTGAGCGAGGCCCGGGGCCTGCCAGCTCGGGCACGGGCTGCCAGTTCCCTCATCCCCGCGGCAACCCAGCGAAGCAGCTCCCATTTGTTTCTACGCAGGGAAACCGGCTGCAAGGGGTGGACATTGTAGGCCCGGCCTGGCTAGTACCGTCCACGATTATTTCCTCGCTCAAACTCTATTTCCCTCCACCCAGCGGGCCTGACGTCGAGGGAGGCCGGGCTGGGGGCCTCAGGTGTCATTAGTGTGTTCTCCCCAAGAACTTCTCAGAGGGGCTCCGGCCCACTGCAGGGGCTCCATGGGGCGGGGGTGTGTGTGACAGCCGCTCTGGGGCTGGGATCTGGGAAGTGGCCCAGGCAGGGGACTCGCAGCACGGAGAGTGGGACAGGCCCAGCCAAGTCAGGACGGTTGGTTCCCTGGGAGCCCGGGGACTGTGGACTCCTCCGAGCGCCTCTGAGACCCGCCTGGTTGTCTCTGGCCGATGGCCACACAGGTTCCCCATCCAGGACATGCTGAGGCTTCTCGCAGCCCTTGCTTGTCAAGGTCAACCTCATTGAGCGCACAGCTTCTCAGGGATTCCGCATAAACACCGTGAGTCTAGGGCGGGGGACCCGTTTATGGGAGTCTGTGTATTTATGGGGGGCGCTGACTGCTACTTCAGGAGCCAGGAGGGGTTATTTCTAAGTGTGCGCTGGAAGGCCTTGCTGATGGAAGAAGTGAGTGTTAATGAGCCCCCTCCCAGCCAGCACCTGTCCTCTACCCCTTCCCCAGGCGTTCCAGGCGGCTGCTCCGGCATTAGGTCATGATTCAGCTTCCCAGCAAACCTTCTCACTTTGGAGCCACTGGATGGAAAAACAACTTGGAATGAATGAATGGAGTTGGAGACCACAATGAGCTCATCTCTGGGGGGAATGCGCCCTGGTGTGGCCTCGCAGGAGGGGCAGGCAGTATGGGTCGGTTCCATGGCCTGGTGTGGGGGTGGGGAGATGAGGGGGGTGAAGGGGGTCTGGCTTCACCTGGGGGCTCCCCTTTGCCTGCAGACACATGTGTGTGTGTGCTCATGAGAGCCCTGGCTAGAGAGATGCGGGTCCAAGTCAAACCCGGTTCCAGGAACCAGGTTCCGAGAGGGTGAGGTGGCTGCAAGGAGACCTGGCATCCCAGGAGCACATGGTGGGTCTTGCCTTTGGACTCAGGAAGCCCTAAAAGCAGGACCCTGGTGGGCAGCGTGGGGCGTGGGGCCTGAGCAGTTCCAGGCAGCGGGCAGTGTTGCCACCGCTGCTGCTGGGAGCTGTGCCTGTCTGGGCCCCGCTGCCTGCTGGGGACTCCCCCCCGCCCCCCGCAACGGGGCATCGTCTCAGCAGTAGCCATGGCATGGGGCAGCCTGGCCAGGACCAGGGACAGGTGTGCGGCTTGCCTGGCTCTGCTCCTGCTTTCTTATCTTCCAGAGCCCCTCCGCCCCCTTACCATAGGGCCTTTGCTGAAGGTGGGTCAGACCTGGGGCCGGAGCAGGCATGTTGCCCATGGGGGCACAGGGCACAGCCAGGAGCCTTAGAAGTTTCTAGAACTCCCGGGCCCTCCTATTTGGGTGAAGCATGGATGCCTTGACCACTCACGCCTCATTTCAGCTCTGCCCAGCAGTGGGAGCGGGTTGAGGGCCACTGGGCACTGGGTCCTCACCCCACGCCTGCCCCTGGGCTCCTGGCATGGCCGTGGGTCTATGTGGGCACAGCTGGAATGTTGTTTCCTGGAGGTTGATCAGGACAGTGAAGGGCTGCCTTAGAGGGACGTGGTCCTTGGACTTTGTAAGAACGTGGCGTTGCCTCCACTTCGATGTTCAGCAATTTAAGAACATGTCTGGCTCAGAACACTCTTGGCCTCCCTGCGCTCCCCTACCCTCCCCCGCTAGCCCCCAGCCGATGGCCTCTCCATTGCTCATTAGGTCTTTCCTAAACGCAGGAATCAGAACCAAGAGTAGACTCAAGGGAGGTTTGGACTCATCTAAAGGAGACACATAAGGGGAAAGAAAATTACTTCTTTGCTCTATCAGAATGACACGGCTCCAACTAGTCATTCCGAAGTACATGCCATCTAATCTAATAAAAGAGTAATATGCAAATTAACCCTCACTCTGTTACACCTAAGCCATGCCCATCAGCCAAGCCATGCCCACCAGCCATTCAGAGTGATGATATGCAAATTAACCCAGCCAAGATGGCAGCTGGCAGCCATGGAGCTAGAGCAACAGGATGCCAGCAATGGAGGAAACTGCCTGCCTAGGCTGGCTGTGGCCTCTGCTCAAGGCAACAAAATTTCAATTATAGAAGCCATGGAGCTCAAGCAAACAGGAGGCTTTGGTGCCTGCCTAGGCAGGATGTGACCTCCACTCAAGGCAACAAAGTTTCAATTATAGAAGATAAATAAACCCCAAAAACCTGCTTCCAGCCAGATTCGCTGGGACCTTGGGTCAATGGAAGCTGTGGCCAGCCTGCAAACAGCCCTCAGCTCCTCACCTAGGCTGGCCAGGCACCCCAGTAGGGACCCAAACCCTGAAGGGGCTGTGGACAGCCTGAAAACGGCCCTCAGGTTCTCACCCAGGCTGCCCAGGCACCCCAGTAGGGACCCAAAATCTGAAGGGGCTGTAGAGAGCCTGAAAACGGCCCTTAGCCCCTCATCCAGGCTGGCCACACCTCCATGGGGTGAGGGTCCCCACTGGGGGGCTTGGCCAGCCTACAAACAGCCATCAGCCCCTTACTCAGGCTGGCCAGGCATGCCAGCAGGTGGACATCCCCTGAGGGGTTCCAGACTGAGAGAGGGTACAGGTTGGGCTGAGAGACCCCCCCCCCTGCCCCGAGTGCACACATTTTTGTGCACCGGGCCCCTAGTGTTTCATAACAAGACACTGTGGTTCTGAATGAGGTACAAAGCAATGACTCTCTCTCTCCCAGAACCTCACTCTGGAGGCGCCATTTCAGTCCCTCTCCTCGTGCAAGTGCGTGTGAATTGTGAGGAAGTGAAATCCATTTCATTTCATTTAGGATGGGCTGTCCTGTGGGCGTTGCGGTTCTGAAAATGACATTCATTCATGAATATCCCAAACTTTCTGCAACTTCCCCTGGGTTACTTTCCAGACGGGCAGGCGTCTGTGTTTTGAATGGATGAGTACTTCTGTGCCATCCACACAGGGCATGGAGGAGCTGTGAGAAGTTAGTCATGCAGCCATTATGAGAGAGAGGCCGAGACGGACACGTACATGACTGACGCGTCACTGACTGGTAGTCAGGGCTCCTCATGTCATTCAGGACCAAAGGCAAATATCTTGCCCAAATCTTTTACACACGACAATTTGCAGATTAAATGTTGGCCCTCTGTTTTGGACGAGTAAAGAAAAATCTATTTTTCATAACAAGCCCTGGTTTGGGGAAAAGCCAGGTGAAGGCACATGAACACGCAGGATGTGGTCACATGTGCAGGGGCCATTCGCGATTCAGGAGGTGGAGTGGCCCTTGATTTAGTGGGAACTGCAGGCTCAGTTACACAGTCATGAAATCCCTAACCCGTTTCCCGGGACACATCACCCCGTGCATTCCAGTCCCCAGGTCTCATTAGGGCCCATTAAACGCAGCCGATCGACATGTACAATGAACGATCGGGTTTCATTCACTGAGCCACGGCGGTGCCTGTGCATCGCTGCTTTTCCTGCTGACCACTGTTATTCGGTGTGCGGGGTCGTATTTCATTTTCCAAGGTACAGGAAACTTGCCCCCCACAAGAGGCTCAAAAAAGAAAAAAAAGATTAGGAAAGTAAAAAACAAACCTGCCCAAATGGCGGGCTCCGTGGCTGAGCATCGACCTATGAACCAGGAGGCCACGGTTCGATTCCTGGTCAGGGCACATGCCCGGGTTGCGGGCTCGACCCCCAGTAGGGAGCGTGCAGGAGGCAGCCAATCCATGATTCTCTCCATCATTGATGTTTCTATCTCTCTCCCTCTCCCTTCCTCTCTGAAATCTATAAAAATATATTTAAAAACAACAACACCCCCCCCCCAAAAAAAAGCACAGGTTCTCAGGATGTTGTCTCCGGGACTAGATGAGAACCAGGCGAGTCACAGTTGACGTGTCCTTTGGGAAAGCATTCGATGAGGGCTGCCCGGGGTGCAAGTGGCCCCAAAGAGGACGAGGTGCAGTCCTAGTCCCAGTGCCTCTCGATGTGACCTTGTGAGGAGGAGGGTCATTACCAATGTGATTAGCGAAGAGGGGGTCACACTGGTGGGGTGGGCCCCTAACCCAATGAGACCGGTTGTCTAGGAAGACAGCTGTGTGAAGACACAGAGAATCATGGAGGACACCAGGTGACAACAGAGATCGGGGTGCTGTCACCACAGGAAGCCAAGGGCTCCCAGCAACACGGGGAGGTGGGGAGAGGGGGAGGAGGGACAGAACTGCCCTCACATCCTCCAGAAGGAGCCGCCTGCCCCCCCACCCCCACCACCACCTTGGCCTTGGCCTTGGGAAGGCGGGGAAGTTTCTGTGCCATAAGCTGCCGCGCTTGTGGCCCTTTGTTTCGGCAGCCCTGGGAAACCGAGGCAGGGGACGCGCTGTGTGACGGACACATGGGAGTTTCATGGAAAAAGCTCTCCTGCCTGAATATGGAAAGGGGTTCCCTCCCAGAAAGGCACAGAGCTCGGCCTGGGGGCTTCGAGGCCATCACGGAAATCCACAGGTCCCCACGTGCCCGAGGGTGAGGGCAGGTCCCGGCGGCCTAGCACCTGGAGGAGGAGGGTCAGGAAGGCCCTCTGTCCTTGGGAAAACTCAAGGGCAAGTGCCAGCTACACAGGGAACCATCCAGACGGTGAACCGTGCCCCAGCTTCTCCAGGCTGAGACAGCACACGGACCCAGGGTGCCCCCTGAGTCCAGGTGGGGCTCCACCGCGCGCACTGGGCTGGGCTGCCCAGGACTCCTCTGACCTTTCCAGGTGACGTCTGGTGTCCTGAACTCCACGGTCTTGGTTTCCGAGACCATCAACCCCAGGTCCGGGGCAGCCAGGCCTGGGGGAGCGGCTCTGGAGTGGCCCGGCTCTCCCTGTGGAGCCCATGGCGCCTCCTGAGGGCATTTACATCGAAACGGAAATGGTAACGAGCAACAGGCACGTCCCCGCGGTGCTCTGAGCCCCACGGAGGAGAGACCGATGCCTGGGTTCCGTCCGCTTGTGAAAACGACATACCCGAGGCTGGACTGGAAACACTCACGGTGACCGAAACGGTGGCGTCAGATGAAAGCCGAGATTTCCTCGTGCAAATGAAATGCCGTGAAAATGAGGTCTGTGCTCCTTCTCTGTAGATGCGGCCTTTCAGCCAGGGGCGCAGAAGCTGCTACTATTAATTTACTGTCTACGCCAAACGCCTGCCAGGCGCTCCCTTCGGCATGAACGCGCTGAATCCTTCAGCAGATGTCCTGAGTGCCCTGTTGCCCTCGCTGCCAGATGGGGGCTGAGGCTCAGGGGCTCAGTGACCTGCCCAAGGTCACACCTGGCAGAGTCAGGGCCCAGCGAGGCAACTCCGAGCCAGAGGCCCTGGCAGCGATGGTGGGGTGCAGAGAAGAGGGTGGTTTCCAGATGCATTTGAAGGGGGGGCTGGCAGGGTCTGCTGATGGCTGAGTCGGGGCGGGGAGCCAGGTGCCAATCATGCGCTGAGCTTTCTGTCTTGGGCCACTAACTGCAGGTATGGAGTTGCCGTGCATTGAGAGTGAAGACAGTGGGAGCGGGGAGGGTTTGGGTTTGGAAGGTGAAGGATAGGAAGGAGTTTCATTTTGCAAAACACCGATCAGGAAGAACGTCTCCAGCAGCCCTATATTCCTGGCAGCCGTATTTATAACAGCCAAGATCTGAAGCAGCTCACGTGCGCATCAGTAAATGCGTCAATAAGAAAGCTGTGGCACATTTACACAATCCATACTCCGGGGTCATAGAAAGGAAGAAACTATAACTCTTTTGAAAAAATATCTTTATTTTTATTGATTTCAGAGAAGAAGAGAGAGAGATAGAAACATCAATGATGAGAATCATTGATCGGCTGCCTCCTGCACACCCCCTACTGGGGATCGAGCCCACAACCCGGGCATGTGCCCTTGATTGGAATCGAACCCGGGACCCTTCAGTCCACAGGGCAATGCTCTATCCACTGAGCCAAACCAGCTATGGTGGAAATCTTATTCTTTGCGACAGCATGGATGGACCTGGAGAGTATTATGCTAAGTGAAAAAGGCCAATCAGAGAAAGACAAGCACTTTATGATCTCTCTCACATGTGAAATCTAATGAACAAAATAAAGAGAAAAACAAAATAGAAACAGAAGCATGGATACATGAACAGACTGACAGCTGTCAGAGGGGTGGGAAGGGGGACTGGGTGAAGGAGGGGGAAGGGATTCCCTGAAGCACATACACTATGGCCCATGGACATGCAAACAGTGTGGTGAGGGCCAGGGGAGGGGGGAGAGGGAGCTGGATGGAGACGGACAAAGGGGACAGCTGTAACAGTGTCAACAATAAAAATAAAGTAAAAGAGAAAGAGTTTCATTCTGGACACGAGTTTGGGATGGCCCTCACCACTCACGGGGGGCACCACAGCTGGACAGCTGTATGCAGAGGTCAAGGCGGGGACAGAGGGGCGTCCCCTGGGGACCCAACAGCATGGAGCTGGGACTGAAAGGCCAGAGATGGAGCCCCCAGGAGTGTCCACAGGGAAGGGCAGGAGCCACTGACAGATCCCAGAGCCCTCCAACCTCCGACGTCGTGACTGGGGCGGGAGGAGACAGCCCAGAGGGAGAGTGGCGAGAGGTAAAAAGCGCCGCGTCGCACAGAGTGATGCCCAGTGTCAGGCCAGGGCATCAGATAAACGTGTCATCGGAGCACGGAGAAACCGCCGCTGGGCTCAGCACCGGGAGGGGAACTGGAGACCTTGAGACGCAGTTTCGGTGGAGCGATGGGCCTGGGTTCAAGGGAGGATCGGGGCTCAGGGAGGGACGAGCGGGGAATTCTTTCGGGGGCGGGGACCGTGAAGGGGAGCCAGGAAACGAAGCAAGAGTTGTGGGGTAGGGGTTCTTAACCGGGGGCCCAGGGGCCGGGGACTTGGGGGACCTGCCCACTGGGTGGGCAAAGAGCTGTGTGTTTCAGTTCATCCTCTTCTCGCTGAGAACAAGCATCTGCTTGGATTGGGAAGAGGCAGCCGCCGCGGCCCTGTGACCGACGCCGCGCCTTCATCACCGACAGAAACCACCAAGAGCTCGCTGTCAGCTTCCGCCACCTGGAGAGACCGTGTGCTCCACGCTCTTTCGAAAGCGAAAGCGTGGCGCCGGGAGAGCCCACGGGGCCCTGAGATGTGTCGCGGCAACAGACAGGCGCGCAGTCCTGGGAGCGGGTGGTTTAAAACGTGCCGACAGTCGCTTCAGTTGCTGACCGTGGGCTTCCTTTATGGCCCCGGGACCATGCGCATCGGCAAAAGCCTTGTTTGGCGAAGGGGCGCTGGGCTTCACCAGGTTGCCAAAGGCACCCCAGCAAGGACGCCCCCGTCCAGCCATCAGCACCAAGGCCCAGCCACCCCGAGTGAAACGTGAGGAGCTGTGCCCGGGAGGGGCTTTGTTGACCTGCGGTTGTCTGGGAGGGGAGAGGAGCCCGGTGCTTCTGGGGGGCCATGAGAGGGGCACATGGCGAGGCTGAAGAGATGTTCTTGGTGGGGACCCGGGGTGCACAGCTCAGACCAGGCGCCCGAGGCTCCTTCCGGAACAGGAGGGCCGTGCAGGGAGCCCGGGGCGAGGCCGTGGGCGCGTGGATGGCCTCAGGTGGTTCCAGTCTTCTCGGGGACTTTTTTTAATGGCGCCCAATGAGGAATCTGAGCTTCTTCCTTGTTGCAGGTTCTCAGCAGATGCCTCAAAGGCATCCATCCATCATGGATCCATCACGCGACAGGGAAGTCAAGCCCAGGAAGCTTATGAGACTCGCAAACAGATGGCGCCAGATACCAAGAACAGAGTCCGCTTCGCATCTGGGTGGTTTGGGGCCAAAGGCACAGCTCCCGGGACTCACCTGGCGTCTGCATCTCACAGCTGCTTCGGGGAGCCGGAGCCCCGGAAGATGCTGAGATTGCTGGATGCAAACCCGTGAGTCCCGGGGTAGGACACCTCGCAGATGCCAGACCCACACACAGAGTCTCATCCCCGGTCCCGGACGTCGGATCCGGGCCCCCTGAAGCGACTCTGGCCCCTGGGCCGGGCCCGACGCAGAGCTGAGATGCTGGGAGAACGTGGGATGGGGCTTTCCTCTGGTTCCAAGACTTCAAAGCTAAACCGAGCGATTAAGAGATCTTTGCCCTTAAAAACGACAGGCATTAACTCTCTCGGTGGGAATGTGCAGCCCCAAGCAGTGCCCGTATGGCTCCATAGTTGGGGGGCCTCATCAGGGCACTAATCCTGGTCCCTTTCTACTTTGCCTGTGGCCTCCCTGCAGGCTCGGGCCTCCCTGTCTGTCCTGGGGCGGCCCAGGCAGCTGTTGGGGGTGAGGGGCTCAAGGTCACGGCAGGAGGATTAAGTCCCAGATCGGATGGCCTGGGATTTCCTGTCCTCAGGACCGGGTTTTACCTTATTAAGGGAGATCTGTAAGCTTCCCACCCTGCTCCCAGCCGGTGTGTGTGTGTCTCCCAGCTGGTGTGTATAATTGTGTGTGCGCCTGAGTTGGGGCAGGGTAGAGAGGGAGGACAGGCTCCCAAGTCTGGAAGCTCTGACCATTCACGGGGAACAGGGGGGCAGTGCCGACCAGCTCCCCAAGATTCATAGTCTCACGACACTTGCAGGTCGGCCCTTGCTCCCAGCCCGAGGCCCAGCCAGCAATGGATGAATTCTGCCCAAACACCCAGGCACCAGGTCTGAGCCCTCCCAGCTCATCAGGAGTCCTGCTGCCTACTCACCCTGCTGCATGGGGTCCCCAGGGCCCCCCAGGCCCAGCACCAGTGCCTGTCTGCAGAGCGGGTGTGATGGCCACCCTGAAAGTGACTGCCAGCCCCAAACCTCCCAACTCGCAGCCTCCCCCAAACTCACACACAGGTCAGAGGTTGGCCTCATCCGCCCCCTCTCAGCAGTGGCTCTGGAACCTGAGGCCAGCCTGGCCCCTGGGGAAGCAGGAAGTGGCGCCTCCTGACCTCCTCCCCCTCGGGCTGAGAGGAATGTGTCATTTGGTGGGTGGTTAACAGCCCCGAGCACCACCTGGCAGCCACCGTGGTAGGCATTCAGCTGCGCTTCAGGGAATGCTGATCCGTCTGTGCAGAGCATCTCCTGAGACACCTCAGCGACCCCCAGGGCCGCAGGAGAAGCCTTGCCGCCCAGGCTGGCACCGAAGGCCACCCACACTCCCGCAGGCCCATTGCGCCAGGTCCATGGGCTGCATGTCCCCCTCTGGGTCCAGGCTCACGGCTCCCCAGGTTTCAGGCTCCATCCTGGTAGGGGGTGTGCAGGAGGCAGCTGATCTTTCTCTCCTTCTCTCCCTCCTTGCCCTCCACTCCTGCACAGACACAAGCTGCAGCAGGAGGAGCCAGAGAAGGGCAGGAGCGCCCTGGCAAGGTCCTTCAGCTCCAACACTGAAGTGACCAAATGGACCCCTGTTCTGGGTGGGTTCAGTGTCACCTTGTGCAAATATGCGCCTCGCGGGGCTGAAATCCAGCCGGGACCCAGCAGGCCAAGCTTGCCCCGACAGGGTCCTGTCCTCCCATCAAAGTGGCTCGCTCAGAGGGGACACACTTTGTAATTCGGCACCTGGATGAGGTGCCTTCTTTCCTGATTCGCGCCCTCTGCCCTCTCTGTGAGCTGACAGAGGAAAGCCTTTGCAGACAGAGGATCAAGTCCACAACCCGGGCCTGTGCCCTGACAGGGAATCGAACCTTGACCTCCTCGTTCATAGGTCGATGTTCAACCACTGAGCCACACCAGTCCGGCTCAATTACTATTTGACAAAGCAGGCAACAACATGCAATGGGGTAGAGACAGTCTCTTTAATAAATGATGTTGGAAAGATTGGACAGATACAAGCAAAAAAAAAAAAAATTAGACCACCTTCCTACACCATATTCAAGAATAAACTCAAAATGAGTTAAAGACTTAAATAAAGTGTAAGGAGCAAAATCTCTGACATCTCTCAGCAGTATTTTTTTCTGATATATCTCCTCGGGCAAGGGAAACAAAAGAAAAGATTAGCAAATGGGATCACATGAGCCCTGGCTGGGGTGGGTCAGGTCGCTGGGCACCATCCTGTGCACCAAAAGGTTGCTGGTTTGACACCCGGTCGGGCCACATGCCAGGTTTCAGGTTCCCTCCGGTAGGGCGTGTACAGGAGGCAGCCGATGTTTCTCTCCTTCTCTCCCTCTCCCTTCCTCTCTCTAAAAATCAATAAAAATATATTTTAAATGGGACTATAGCAGACTAAAAAGTTTTTGTACAGCAAAGGAAACCATCAACAAAATGAGAAGACAACCCAGTGAGTGGGAGATGGTACTTGCCAAAGACACATCCAATAAGGGGCTCGTATCCAAACTTTATAGACTCATACAACTTAATACTGAAAAACCAAACAATTCTATTAAAAAATGGGGAGAGAACCTGAATAGACACTTCTCCAAAGAGGATATACAGATGGCCAATAGATGTACAAAAAGATGCTGATTGTCATTAATTACCAGAGAAATGCGAATTAAAACCGCAATAAGATATTACATCACACCTGTCAGAATGGCTGTCATCAATAAATCAGCAAACAACACGTGCTGGTGAGAATGTGGAGAAAAGGGAGGCCTCGTGCACAGTTAGTGGGAATGCAGACTGTGCAGCCACTGTGTAAAACAGTATGGATCTTCCTTAAAAAGTTAAAAACGGAAATGCTTTCTGACTCCACAATTGCACTTCTGGGTATTTATCTAAAGAAACCTGAAACACCAATTTGAAAGAATATATGCACCTTTATGTTCAGTGTAGCATTATTTACAATAGCTAAGGTATGGAAACAGCCCAAGAGCCATATGTATATATATGTACTAGAGGCCCGGTGCACAAAACTTGTGCACTGGGGGTGGGGGGGTGGTGTTCCTCAGCCCAGCCTGTACCCTCTCCAATTATCCAATCTAGGATTGCTGGCTTCCAACTGCCTGCCTGCCTGATTGCCCCTAACCACTTCTGCCTGCCAGCCTGATCACCCGCTAACCACTCCCCTGCCAGCCTGATTGACATCTAAATGCTCACCTGCTGGCCAATCACCCTAACTGACTTCCCCTGCTAGCTCGGTTGTCCCTAACCGCCCTCTCCTACCAGCCTGGTTGCCTCTAACTGCCCTCCCCTGCTGGCCTGATCACCCACACCTGCCCTCCCCTGCCAGCCATCTTGTGGCGGTGGGTGCCGCCATCTTTGAGGGTGAGACAGTCAATTAGCATATTCCCTCCTCATTGGTTGTGGGCACTGCCATCTTGCAATGGCATGAGGGTCAATTAGCGTATTCCCTCTTATTAGATAAGATAATGGAATAATATTCAGCCCTAAAAAAGAATGAAATCTTACCATTTGAGATAGCAAGGACAGACCTAGATGGTATGCCATGTGAAACAAGTCACCCAGAGAACAACAAATACCATATGATTTCACTTATATATGAAAATAAATTAACAAACAAAATAGAAACTGACTCATAGATACAGAGAACGAGACTGACAGCTGTCAGAGGGGAGGGAGTTTAGGGGACTGGGTGAAAAAGGTGAAAGGATTAAGAAGTGCAAATTGGCAGCTACAAAATACACTGAGTGGCCAGATTATTATGACCACCTGACGTTTATAGGCAAATTAAGCGTACACTGCATTATATGGGATATGGAAGCTGAAGGCGTGCTTAAACACCTTTGCTGTCTGCAGTTACCAAGATAAAACATCTCCAATTCGCACAGGAACACAAGGATTGGACAGTCGAGCATTGGAAAAAAAGTCATGCGGTCCGAAGAATCACATTTCCAGTTGCATCGTGCAGATGGCAGAGTGAGAATTTGGAGGAAACAGCATGAAAGCATGCATCCCACATACATGAGTACAACCCTTCAAGCTGGTGGGGGCAGTGTTATGGTTTGGGGCATGTTTTCCTGGCATGATTTGGGCCCTTTAATTCATGTG
>PVJC01035954.1:0-17973 GCA_004026665.1 Murina feae | reverse complement strand
GGCAAGCGGGACCCCGCAAGCCCCCTGCCGAAAGGCCGATTGGGACCCAAACGGCCTCCCAGGGCAAGCGGAACCCCGGAAGCCCCCTGCCAGGAGGCCGATCGCAGCCCGAAGGGCCTCCCGGGGCAAGCGGGACCCCGCAAGCCCCTTGGCGGGAGGAAGATCAGGACCCGAACGGCCTCCCGGGGCAAGCGGGACCGCAAGCCCCTGCCAGGAGGCCGATCGCAGCCCGAACGGCCTCCCGGGGCAAGCGGGACCCCGCAAGCCCCTTGGCGGGAGGAAGATCAGGACCCGAACGGCCTCCCGGGGCAAGCGGGACCCGCAAGCCCCCTGCCAGGAGGCCGATCGCAGCCCGAACGGCCTCCCGGGGCAAGCGGGACCCCGCAAGCCCCTTGGCGGGAGGACGATCCGGACCCAAACGGCCTCCCGGGGCAAGCGGGACCCCGCCAGCCCCCTGCCGGGAGGCCGATTGGGACCCGAACGGCCTCCCGGGGCAAGCGGGACCCCGCAAGCCCCCTGCCGGGAAGTCCATCGGGGCCCCAACGGCCTCCCGTGACAAGAGGGACCCCGCAAGCCCCCTGCCGGGTGGCCGATCTGGTGGTCAGCAACACTGAAATGACCTCCCAGGCGGAGAAGCCTGGGGGTGGGGGGACCCCATGCCCCCTCCTGGGAAGCCTATGGGGTGGCCAGCGCCACTCCATTGCTTCCCAGGCAATGACCCAGAGGGTCAGTGGGAGCTGTGGCCAGCCTGCAAACAGACATTGGCCCCTCATCCAGGCTGGCCAAGCACACCAGCAGGTGGCCATCCCCAGAGGGGTCCCAAGCTGTGAGAGGGCACAGGCCGGGCTGAGGGACCCCCCTCCCCGACCACCCCAGTGCACAAATTTTTGTGCACCGGGCCCCTAGTTCCTTTATAAGGGCCAGCTCAGAGGGCAGCAACACAGTGGGAGCAAGCAGTTTAGTGCTGGAGGCTGACAGTTTACCCCAGTCTTCTCTCTGAAATGCTGTTTGCCTGAGAGGCACCTATGTGGAACTGGCTGCTAGGTTTTACTTTTATTTTATTTTAATTTATGATGTATTGTTGATAGTATTACTGATATCCCCCACATCCCCCACTTTATCTCCCTGCCCTGAGCCCCCTAACCCCAGGATTTCACCTCATTATTGTCTGAATCCATGGGCTATGCATGTATTTATACTAGGGGCCCAGTGCATGAATTTGTGCATGGGTGGTGAACCAAGGGAATAAGGGTGGGGGCCAGTACAAGATTGGCTCTCTGCAGGGGCAATGGGATGCCCTTGCTGGCCCAGGATCCAGATGAATCCTGCTGACATTCACGTTGGTTGTCGGGAGCCACCTGGCAGCCGCGTTTATATCATTTCTTCCTTGCAGAGCATCTAGGAAGGGGAAGTGGCCACAGTGCTCGAGGCTGACTTCCAGGAAGTTGGCAGTGCTGTCAGGATTGTGCTGGTGGCCCTGGTTGGTCAGTGCCTGGCCCATTCTCCAGAGATTGGATTTGCAGGACTACCGAGGGAGTGAGTGGCTGCTGCCATGGGGACCAGTTGGTCAGCTGAGTGGCACTCCCACTGTGGGAGCACACTGATGGGGGGGGGCAGCTACTTCATTGAGTGTCTGTCCCCTGGTGTTCAGTGCACATCATGACGACTGATCATTCCAGTCACTGGGTCACTTAGGCTTTTATATATAATAATAGCTGTACCTGGCCATGCATTGCTGTGGCTCGGTCTGGTTAAATGGAAAAGAGAGAAAGGAGAAAGTACATGTTTCTAATATGTTTAATTACAAAATGCTTGTGGGCATACAATGCGCCTCCCAGGTGACTGCCCCTGGCACACTGCCGCCCCTGCCCTGCCCAGCTGGTCTGGCTTCTGCAGCCCGGGCCCCCCAGCGCCAGCCTGCACCCCCACTCTCCACCAGCGACCTGCACCCCGCACCCTACGCCCACCTCCTAAGCGGCCCGGCTGCTCCCAACTCCCGCCAGCAGGGGCCCTCGCCAAGCTGCCCAAGAGCCAGAGGAAAAAGGAGACAAGGAAGCTCCCCAACCCTGACTCACCACACTCCCCTGGAGACCTTGGCTGCTGGCGTGTGGGGGACCATGGCGGCCAGCCGTGCCCCGAGTCCCAGCCCAGCTCCAGCCTGAGGCCCAGCCCCGCACTGGTTGATATTTCACAACATGATAATTGGCACACCGATTGAATTCCATCCCTGGCAGATTGAGTGAATTCCAAAATTCTGTTGGCCTGCTTCCACAACAGTGTTGATGGACTTGTATGTGACTGCCTAGCTTTGAATGTTAGACTGAATAATATTAAGTTAGTAGTGTGTGTTGCTTTTATGTCCAACAGATGGCACTGTTTTTCAAAAAAAGCATGTTTTTACCCGTCACAGGTGTGACATCTATATAATGTAGGTATATAAAAACATGTGCGTATTCTAATTCAACATTGTGTCAAAATTTCAAATCAATCGGTGAAGAACTTTTGGAGATTTGAGATTTTGAACAAACGAACATTTACATTTTTAATTATATAGACTAGAGGCCAGGTGCATGAAGAGATTCATGCAATAGGCCTTCACTTCCCCTGGCTGCCGGCATGGATTTTCCTCTGGCACCTGGAACCCAGGCCTTCACTCCAGCTGCAGTGGAGAAGCCAAGCCTCTTCAGCCTTCAGTTTTCACACTGCTGGAGCCTTCAGTCCGACCTCCACTTTGCTCCACTGCTTTGTGCCTGCATATGTAAATTACCATCTTTGTTGGGTTAATTTGCATACTCATCTGATTGGCTGGTGAGCGTAGCGGACACCAATTTGCATGTTTCTCTTTTATAGGTGTAGATAGATAATTTATTTGGTTATTCTCTTCCTGCCTTCCTTATACCCCTCCCCGCAGAGATCTATCAGTCTATTCCATGTATCCATGCCTTTGGACCTATTTTGTTCATCAGTTTCTTTTGTTCAATTGATTCCACATATAAGTGAGATCATCTGATACTTGTCTTTCTCTGTCTAGCTTATTTAACTTAGCATAATACTCTCCAGGTACCTGCATGCTGTCTCAAAGGGTAAGAGGTCCTTCTTTTTACAGCTGCATAGTGTTCCATTGAATTGTATCTAATATTTAGAAACACTTTATAGCCCTCTCCAAAAATGCAAAACTAATGATTTTAGAACGCTTACACAATCACAGAAAATTCTATAAAGGAAGCAGCAAAGGTTTCTATTAATATCACCTGCTGTGTGTTTCATACCTGTTTTCTTCATTGGACACAGATGCAGTGTCATCACCCCTGTCCTGGCCAGTCCCACTGGCTGGTCTCAGGGAGGGTCTGTGCTGCTGCAGCTGGGAGTGAGGTGGGGTGCTGCTGTTTAGGTAGGTCACATTCCACATGGGCTAAATCTCAACATATTTAATTGCAGAACATTATCTTTCTATGGATTGGCTAGGTTGTAAATAAACTCAAGGGCATTCCACACATTAAGCAAGATGGAATCACAGGGACTGGATTTACCTTCCAGACGAAATACACGAAACAATAGTTTCAGACACTGAGCATGAGATATCACAGGACAGTGATACCTGAGAGAGGAGACAGATGAGGTGAGCCCTGTGATGGCCTCAGTTTACAGCCTTTAGAGAGGCTGCAGGCTGAGGAGCAGAAAGGGGGCCCAAGAGACCACACGTGGCCATGGAGGAAAGATGTGTGGACTTCACAGGACAGAGTGTGCTTTGGGGTCTGCAAACAGCCGCCCCTCCCCTTGAGTTCCCCCTGAGGACTGATCAGTGCACATTTCTAAGGGAAAAGAGCCTGCAGATCAGAGAGGAACCCTGTGTTCCCACAGCAGGTGGAGTCCTCAAGATGTTGAACACAGCTGACAAAGAAGCAATGCAGGCACTTGGCCTTACCTGAACAGGCAGACACTGCTCAGGGCCGAGTTTCCATCTGAGCTCTCAGCAGTGTCACTCTGCTGAGGAGAGGGCGCTGTTGGGGGTTCCCAGGGACTCGCAGGCCCTCAGCTTCAGCAGGTTCTCCTTCACCTTGAGCTGGGTCAGCAGGAGGAGCACACATGCTGAGTCAAACAGGAATCCTTTGTTTTGGTGGCATAGTCACAAAATTTAGTTATTTATGTTTATTTGTAAAAGATAATTCAGAAAAGAAACTCATTTTTAGCAGCTTTTTATCAGATATTCTGATTTTTGTCAAGCTTTAATGGGGTATAATGTGTGATCCATGCAGGGAGCTATTCCATACATAAAGCCAGTGTTACCTTGGTAATTGTTTATGTTTTCTCTTTAAACTGAGCCCATGTAAACACACAGCGTTTTTAAGGCTTTATTTTTGGCACGGTTATTTCTAGAACAGGGAAGCTGTAAAGGACCAAACTAAGCTTGCCAGCAAGGTGAGGAAGGCAGGTGTCCAGGACATACGGGGGCCAGAGGCCTTTGCTGCAGGCACAAGTCATCTTGATGGGGAAAATGAGACATTTCTGAGGGCTAGCAATCTGAATCTGTGACGGTAACCTAATGCACATACTTGTTAGGCTATAGTCTAGTCACTGCCCCTTCTTTAATTATCTGGTCCTCCAAGGCCTGTTTACCTAAGTACTACTCCCCTTTTAGAGAGGCCATAAACCACGAACAATACACAACCCTCAGATAGAATCATCAGCACTGGCGCTAGGACAGGCCTTTAGATGTGGTCTCATGCCCCCCCCCCCGCCCCCCACAACACACAGGGCTTTTGGCAAAGCCCTCGAAAGGTCTGGAAGTCCCATCCCATATGTGGGGTACAAATAAACCAAAGAGTATAAAGGGAAAGCTTCCTCCATATTGGCTTGCTCAGGAATTGGAGAGAAACAGTCTCTCCTGAGTCACTGTTCCGTTACATGTGAAACGCGTCTGGAAATAAATGGGTTTTCCTGTGCCTCAGGTACTCCTGGGTATTTTTCGGTCGCCTGGTAAATTCTGTAACCATCTGGGTGCATATGTATTGTGGGGCTGTGAGGGGCCCTGGCTGTGCCTGGGAACTGGGCCTCTTGACAAGCTCGCTGTCCTGGTCCAGGGTAAGTGTGGTCGTGACAGTTGTGTAACCAGGAAGATGAACAAATGTTCTAGTCACAACTGGAGACTTGATGTTTTAGGTTAGATACTTCAAAAGCGTTAAGATTATGGCCATTCTGTGGATCGTTATAAGGTGATGCTGCGCAAAAAGGTGGGAGAATGAGTTGTATATCCTGTTTTTGCTCTCAGGCTGCTAACTTTCCTGGCTGTTGAGTGAAGCTCTGAGGCTGTGAGGGACCGCCTTGGGCTGTGGCCTCCTGGTGTCATTGGAGGAGCTGCCCAGGCTGACTGGTGGCCTCCATGGTGGCCAGGGCTGATGTGTTTATTCTCCATCTGCCCAACACTGTTCCTCCATTTCGAATACAGGAAATGAAATTCGGACTCAGGAGGCAAGACAGAAGGAATTTGAAATCCTCTGCACAGCGAAAACCAGAAGTTGACCTTTGGAAGAATTCTGAGTGGTGACTGCTGCAGCCTCCTGTATATTCTCTTCGGAACTCCTGAAGCTGGGAAGACAATAACAGAGGCTGTGCTACGTACAGGTGAGATAGGCGTCAACGCGGTTAACAGTGAACTTAGCTCTGAGATGTGTTCATATCATCAGGAATTCTGTGTTTAGGTTGTAGAATCAGAAAGATGGAAGGAGCTTGAAAAGCACAGTTGCTCTTGACAAATGTCAGCTGTTTAGGTCAGGGTTTCCCTAAGTGTGGCCTCAGACCCCTTCATTGAAATTGTCAGGGTGTGCTTGTTAAAATAGCAGAAGAACACGGGGCCTGAAGAAAAATGGAGCAGTTGAGTGTCTATGCCATCTTGCGCTTAAGGTGAAAGGGGGTACAGGTGAATGAGGAGCTAGCATTAGGCAAACAAAATGTTGCCACCAGTGGCCAGAATCAGGGGACACACAGGGAGTCTAAATAACAGACTTGGCAGGTTCCTCCTTGTCTGCCACACTCAGTTCATATTAAAATATAGTTAAGTGTGAAAATAGCTCCCTTCCTGGAGCAGGTTTGTCCATGTGAATTCCTTTAGGCAGGTAAGGAGGAGTGGAAGGCTCTTCTTGAGTCTTTTGTTTCTTCAAAATAATCAGCCTGAAAGAATCAATATCCCCAAAGGCCTATTTTAGCGTGCCAAACTCTGTTCATCCTCACCCTTTTGCTTCCACTCTAGAGTTGAGGAGATACAGTGATGGGGGAAGGGCATGCGATAAGAATAGGACTGACCAGCAGGGTGTGGCTCAGCAGTTGAGCATGGATCCGGGAATCAAGAGGCCACTGGTTCTGTTCCCAGTCAGGGCATCAGGGCACATGCCCAGGTTGTGGGTTCTATCCCTTGTGGGGGGCCTGCAGGAGGCAGCTGATCGATGATGTTTCTCTCTCATTGATATTTCTATCTCTCTATCCTTCTCCTTTCCTCTCTAAAAAAATCAATAAAATATATTTTAAAAAAAGAATAGGACCACAGTTAATGATTACTCACCTTACTAACTATAGACAAGAGGTTTTCTTACAAACCCTTGGAAAGTGGAGTAGTGTTGGAAGGAGAAAAATAGGGCTGTAAAAAGGTAAGAGACATCTCAGAACCCAGATTACTCAGAAAACAAAATCCATTTTGAGGCCAAACCAAAGACAGGACACACTTTGATTTGATTGTTGTGCCTGGATCCTGACCCCCTTGGGACTTTGACTCAGGAATGCTGACCATTCTCTGGTCCAAGCAACAAACTGAGCTGTTTTTTTTAAAAATATATATATATTTTATTGATTTTTTACAGAAAGGAAGGGAGAGGGATAGAGAGTTAGAAACATTGATGAGAGAGAAGCTTTGATCAGCTGTCTTCTGCACACCCCCTACTTGGGATGTGCCCGCAGCCAAGGCACATGCCCTTGACCAGAATCGAACCTGGAACCTTTCAGTCTGCAGGCTGACGCTCTATCCACTGAGCCAAACTGGTTAGGGCTGAGCTGGGTTTTAACATGGTAGAAAATTAATTACCTTGTTATCCGACTTCAAGATTCTGGAAGGAAACACAAGATTCTGGAAGGCCACAGACCCTGCAGCCATTATCATGCTTCCACCCTTCCTGCTTGCATGTAGCCTTTCTTCCTTATCTATAACTAGAGGCCTGTTGCAGGAAGATTCCTGAAAGAATAGGGCTTCCTGTGGCAGGAGTGAAGCAGAGAAGGGAGCAAAACCTGCCGAGGCAGGCTTCGCTCCTGCCTCCACAGCCCCACTTGCTTCCCTCCTGTCTCTGTTGTGCTTGCTTCTCCACAGCTTCACTCCCTTCTGCAGTGCTTGGCTTCCTTCTACTTTGTCTTCAGTCTTTGCTCTGTGCCTGCATATGCAAATTAACCTCCATATGTGTTGTGTTAATTTGCATAGTCACTCTGATTGGCTGGTGGGCATAGCAGAGTGACACCAATTTGCATGTTTCTCTTTTATTGATGTAGATGTAGATAATAAAAGAGTAATATGCTAATTATATTGGACAGCCAGATGACCTTCTGGACATCCTCTGGATGACATTCCAGACCAAGCTGCAGTGGTGGGGCAAGGCAGAGGTGGTTAGGGGCAATCAGGCAGGCAGGTGAGTGGTTAGGGGAGATTGGGCAGGCAGGCATAGAGGTTAGGGGGATCAGGCAGATAGGCAGAGTGGTTAGGGGTGATCAGGCAGGCAGGCAAGTGGTTGGGGCAATTGGGCAAGCAGGTGAGTGGTTGGGGCAATGAGACAGTCAGGCAGAGGCTGTTAGGAGCAATTAGGCAGGCAGGCAAGTGGTTAGGGGTGATCAGGCAGGCAGGCAGAGAGGTTAGGGGGATCAGGCAGGCAGGCAGAGGGGTTAGGGGGATCAGGAAAGCAGCAGAGTGGTTAGGGGCAATGAGGCAGGAAGGCAGAGTGCTTAGGAGCTAGTGGTCCTGGATTATGAGAGGGATGTCCAACTGCCAGTTTAGGCCCAATCTGCAGGCATCCCCTGAGGGGTCCTGGTTGGGAGGGGCCTAAACCAGCAGTTGGACATCCTAAGCCAGCAGTTGGACATCCTTAGCGCTGCTGTGGAGGCGAGAGAGGCTCCTGGCACCGACAGTGTGCTTGTCAGCCCTGAAACCAGCTTCTGGCTGAGCAGTGCTCCCCCTGTGGGAACACTCTGACCAACAGGGGGCAGATCTTGCTTTGAGCATCTGCCCCCTGGTGGTCAGTGAGCGTAATAGCAACCTGTCATTCCCCATTCATTCAATTTGCATATTAGCCTTTTATTATATAGGTTGAATGTCATTGAATGATGGCTAAATATAGAATAGTTGATTCATATTATTCTGAGTAGTAATAAATATTTATAAAACTGATTTCATTTTGTTGGTTCATTTTCTTCTAAGTGATCTATAGGCATTTTTTGCAATGTTTATTGATTTTAGAAAGAGAGGAAGGGGAAAGGAGAGAGAGATAGAAACATCAATAAGAGAAACATTGATAAGAGAGAAACATCCCCTGGCTGCCTCCTGCACACGTCCTACTGGGGATGGAGTCTGCAACACTGGCATGTGTCCAGACCTTAAATCCAATCAGTGACCTCTTGGTGCATGGGACAACACTCAACCAATTGAACCACACTGGCCAGGCTGACCTATTTGCCATTGAAAATGTAGTGGCAAATTCAATAATGTGGTAAGCTAGATGTGAAAAATAAGTTGAAACGGTCATATTTTATCCTTATGTCACACCTTTCCCACTCAACATATTTTTATTAAGAATCTATTCTGTATACAATAATACCATAGTTCAGTGGTTCTCAACCTGCTGGCCCTTTAAATACAGTTCCTCATGTTGTGACCCAACCATAAAATTATTTTTGTTGCTACTTCATAACTGTAATGTTACTACTGTTATGAATCGTAATGTAAATACCTGATATGTAGGATGGTCTTAAGTGACCCCTGTGAAAGGGTCATTCGACTGCCAAAGGGGTCGTGACCCACAGGTTGAGAACCGCTGCCATAGTTGATATGATAAAGCTAATTGGTAAGAATTAATAGTAATAGTTAAAACCAGGTTGGGAACAATTGATAGACTTGGGTGCATAAATTTTTGTTTTGACATTAAAAATAATCATAAAAATGCAAAAAAAAATGGGCTGAGGCCTTTTTTAGTTGTCTCCGTCCCCATTTGTCTAGTTGTGGTGAGTGCATCTTCCTGAAAATGTGTTGTTGGTCATATATATATTTCTGTTTTTACACTCTTTCCCCTCCTCCCTACATTCTGTTGGTCGTGGGAAAATTCAGTAACTGACTGGCAATATGTTGTTAGCTTTTTTAGTAAAAACCAACTATGCTGAAGATATCACAGAGGCCTATTTCCTACAATCTGAGCACCCTGCCCTGATGTCTGTGGGCAGGTGTGAACATGTCCATAACTATATTAACACTGAGGAGTCAAGAGCAGCAGTTGGGCCAGCACCATTCCTTGTCTTCCTGGTGTTGTTACTAGAGACTTGAACTTCCCTGTCTCTCACGGGAGCGAGGTTCTTGGGGTGCTGCTGAAATAAGCTTTTCCAGAAGGTCCACAGGAGAATGAGATGTGGTAAAAGGCTTTATATGCATGGAGTTTCATTCCTGGGTTGTAAAATCCCATGGCCCTTAAACCAGTCCCGAAAAAGGTGCAGCTGGAGTTCCAGTAGAGACACAAGGCGGGCCAGTGCCCTGAGCCTCATTCCATGTCGCAGCCAGGGCCAGTTCAGCTTCCAGGTTATTAAAGTCCATTGGTTCATCGTGTGGGTCCCACATGGCCGTGAGCCACATGAACACAGAGGAGAACAATACCTGCAATAGGAGTCACTGGGGTGCAGGCACAGGAGAGGCAAGAGGGTGACAACCAAGAGAGCACAGTCTTCGTTCAGAAGGTGAAATCACCATGTTTCCCTAGCTTGCAGAGGCCACTCCCATCAGGCCACGCCAGGTGTGACTGAAAGACTGGCAAGCACCTTCCCATGTCACTAAGACTGACAGGGGAAGAAATAGAATACGGGGAACCAGCTATAATTATAAGAAATATTAATCATGTTCTTTTACATGTGATTGTTTTATTCTGATTAAAGAAGGCACATTCTAACCTGGCTGGCAGTTGCCTGTGGGACCTGGGACTCACCTGGAAATGCAGCCCATCCTCCCCATCAGGGAGCTGCCTATTCTCCTCAAAAGATTAGCAACCAGAGCCAGAAACCAGAGCCACCAGCCCTTTGAGGACACTCAGCCTTTGCATACCCGCAGGCCTTTGCAGATCTCCAGACCTGTAAACTGCCCATTGCCCTTTTTGCCTACTTCCCCATGTAATCTTTGTCCTTCTACTCAATATAAGCAGCTGGCTTGTGGGGGGCTGCAAAACAGACTTTTGTGGATGACCTGCTGCTCCCCATGTTGCAGGCAATATTGGAATAAAAGCTCATATATGATTCAACCCTGTCTTTACTTCATTGGCTCAATTAGTGGCAGGCAGCCCGGCCCCACTGATTGTCTGGTTACAAGACCTTACTGGGCCTGCATCCAAACTGCCTTTGTCCAATTCCTTCCCCCACTGATGAGTGGGGACCAATCTCGCAGAGTGTTAAATGCAGCTTTTTGGCAAAGCCTTATAAATGGCATACCTATATTATCTAGTCTTCCTTTCCTGTGAAATAATAACCAGATTATTATAACAGGATCAGTGTGACCTCACCTGAGTCAGAGACAAGACTGGGAACTGGCTTAGGGTCTGCTCAGAGGAACAATGTGGAGCAGCTTTTAGGAGCTTCTGAGACACCCCAGAAAGGAGAACATCTTGTGTCTCCAAAAATTTGAACTCATTGGAAGAAACAATGAGAAGTGACTTTTCACAATGTCCGCCTTGGGTATGAGGCTCAGCCAGCCTCCACTGCTATGTCCCCCCAGCACTAAAGGCCGTTGATGTCCCACCGTTGATGTCCCACCGCATGCCATATACTCCGATAGGTCTGCTCATTTACCCCTCGGGGCAGCTCTGTGCCAAGTTAGCCTGAGTCCCA
Source organism: Murina feae (assembly GCA_004026665.1). NCBI lineage: Eukaryota > Metazoa > Chordata > Mammalia > Chiroptera > Vespertilionidae > Murina > Murina feae. The sequence goes on along the minus strand of PVJC01035954.1, from coordinate 6,870 downwards.
TTTCATACATGACCGAGCTTGGGCTGACAGAGCCTATGTCACTCTCCAGATAAGTGACAGGATGGGAATGGGGTTCCATCCCCCACCCTTTCTAGAGGACATAGAGCAGCCTCCCTTCTGGAAGATGGACTTCCTAGCAGGAGAAAGGATCAGATCACACTCCCTGCTCTTGTGGTCCCACGGGGATAGCCCTCCACAACCCTCTGGATGACAAAGATGACAGAGGAGATGTAATCCTGCCCTTGTTCCAAGAGACATCCTTTTGGTGATCCCTGAAGGGGAGAACTGGGCTCCAGCAGAAACTCAGGTGTTGCCCCTGGGACAGGCGACCTAGAGGAAAGGGAAGTGGTATGTATGGACCTGCTTTAAGAAAATGCACTTTATATATCTGTTATGCCCAGATTTCGTGATCCCCAAAGACCACCAGTGAGCCCCGACTCTGATGCAAAAATATAGAGCCTTTATTCAAACTAGCTCGAGCTCTGTCCCACACATGCTCACTGACGCAGTGGCAGGGCAGGGGGAGAGAGAGCAAGTTTCAGGAAAACAAAGGATTTATAGGGGGTCTGGGAGTAGTGGGTGGGGTAATGTGTGATTGGTCGAGGGAAGGATCAGGGTTTGGTTGCACAGGGGCAGGATGCAGTTGGCCCAATTTGGACTTGGGTCATTTCCTCTGCATCCCTATTGGCTGGTTTGAAAAGGGGTGGTTGAGCAACTGGAAACTTGAGGGAGTCCGTCTAATTTGACTCTATCATTCTCCCCTTGTCATGAGACTCACCTGCCCAATCATGGGCCAGTTTTGCATTTCTATCTCACCATCACCTGCTGCTAGAGGTCTATTTTGGGTGTGGGGGTTCTCAGCAGCATGAGTGGCCGTGAGCAAGTTTACCAGCATCAGGCAGGTTGTGTACGCCATAGCTTGAGCTTGAGCAAGTTGTGTTGACCTTGGTTGATGCTCCATTTGGTGACGAAGTCTTCCCGGATCACGAATGGGTCCGCTGGTCAAACGTGAGTGTGATGGATCCAGGTCGCAACGCCATCTACCTTGAGAGCGGTGGGGGTTGTCAGCACCACAGTGTAGGGACCCTTCCAGCGTGGCTCGTGGCTTGAGAGTCTCCCAGCAGTGTCTCTTGACGTAGACCCAATCTCCTAGCCTGTACTGGTCGGTCAAGTCCTTCCGGAGTCCATGTACTTGCTCCAGAATTCCTGCACAGTCGTGCAGTGGGGCATCTAAGTCAGGGTCGGGCAGCAAGGTAGAAGGATTTAGGCCGCACTGGGTTGGAACCACACTCTTGGAGGGTTGAGTAGGAGGCTTTGGTAATGAGTCATACGTGCGTTACTCATCCACCTATCAGGAGGCTGCTTCAGGACCCCCTCAATGGCATGTGGGGTTGTAATCCAGATTTCCTGTCTCAGGGTCAGTTTGTGAGCGTCTTTGACCAAGAGCGCTGTAGCTGCGATAATTCTCAAGCATGGAGGCCAGCCGGCAGCTACAGGATCTAGCCTCTTAGACAAGTAAGCCACAGGGCGGCTCCAGGGGCCTAAAGTTTGAGTCAAAACCCCTTTCACTATTCCTTTGTGCTCATCTACAAAGAGGTGAAAGGGCTTCATAATATCTGGCAGGCCCAGGGCCGGAGCATCTAGGAGGGCTTTCTTTAACTGCCTAAAGGCAGCATCATCTTTCTTAGCCCAGTCAAACGCCCTCCCCTTTTTGGTAGCTTCATGTAGGGGCGATTTCGGCAAAACCCGGTATCCAGAGGTGGCAGTAGCCGGCTGATCCTAGGAATTCCCTTACTTCTCTTCGAGAGGTGGGAGTAGGGATTTTCCAAACAGTCTCTTTTCTGGCATCTGAAAACCGCTGCTGTCCGCCCTCTAGGATGTATCCCAGGTAACTCACCTTTTCTCTGCATAACTGAGCCTTCTTCGCGGATGCCCGGTACCTTAAGACCCCCAGAGTGGCCAGTAGATCTCGGGTCCCCTGCTCACAGTCCTTGGCCATGTCAGCAGCAATCAGGATATCATGTACGTACTGGAGGAGGGTGAGGTTGGGTTGCTCCCTTCTGTATTCAACCAGGTCCTCGTTCAGCGCTTCGTCGAAGATGGTGGGTGAGTTCTTGAATCCTTGAGGCAGTCGTGTCCAAGTTAGTTGTCCGCTGTAACCCTCCTCCAGATCATGCCACTCGAAGGCAAACAGGGGTTGGCTCTGGGGTGCCAGTGGGAGGCTGAAGAAGGCATCTTTTAAATCTAATACAGTATACCAGACACGGGAGGGCGCCAAAGAGCTCAGGAGAGTATATGAGTTGGGTACAGTCGGGTGTATGTCCATGACTTTCTTATTTACTTCCCAGAGATCCTGTACCGGCTGGTAGTCACTTGTGTGAGATTTCTTAACCGGTAGCAGGAGAGTGTTCCAGGTGGACTGGCAAGGGACTAACACCCCTAGGCTTCTCAGCCTCCAGATGTGTGGTTGAATTCCCCTTCGAGCCTCTTGGGACATGGGGTATTGTTTGACTCTCACTGGGCCTTCTCCTGGTTTTAGATGGCCAGGCCCACTCCCCCCCGTCTCTGCCCAAGCTGTTGGGAATTCTTGTAACCATTTGTCCAAGCTGCCCTCTACTGGGGAAGCTTCCTGGTGGAGGCGATACTCATCTTCCAACCTCATGGTCAGGACCTGAATGGGGCGGCCCTTCCATCGGTGACCTGAGGCCCCCCTTGTCTGAAGGTTATTTGAGCTCCAATTTTGGTCGGTAGGTCCTGCCCCAATCGTGGGTAGGGGCATTCCGGTATCACCATAAAAGAATGGGATACTCAGCCCGTTCCTAAATCTACTGTCCTTCGGGTAGTCCATGAATATTGACTCATACCGATTGCCCCTTGCTACCAGGACTTTTTGTTCACTAGTTTTCCTTGTGGGGTGCGGAGGACCAAATGTTGTGCCCCGGTGTTGACAAGGAAATCAACAAGAGTCTCCTCCACTCTGAGAGTTATCCTGGGCTCGGGGAGGGGGTCCGAACCCCGAATCCCCTAATCACTCAATTCATCCATCTCCAAGACCTTAACTCAACCAGTCCTGTCTCCCTTCCCACCAGCCTTCTTTGGACATTCTTGAGCCCAGTGCCCTATTTCCTTGCAAAATCTGCACTGATCCTTCCGTGGCTTCCACCTCCCCTCTTGGGTGGTCCGCTTACCTCTTCCTTTGTCGTCCGCAAGCTGTTGGAGGCAACGTTCTTGCTCCACAGGGGAATCCGCGGTTGTAGCCAGCAGGACCCTGGCCATGTCCTTAGCCTGCCTGCTGCTGGCAGCCGCCATGATGCGAGCTTGTCTGTCCTGCGGAGACTCTCGGTTGTTGTACACTTTCTCTGCCACTGCCAGTAGATCCTGTAAACTTTTCTCTCCTAACCTATCTACTTTCTGTAGTTTCTTTTTAATATCCGCGGCTGATTGGTTCACAAAGCTTATAACAGCTGCCTTGCTTTCAGGAGCTTCTGGATTTATGGGAGTGTAGGTACAGTACGCCTCCATGATCTGTTCTAAAAAGGCAGCTGGAGACTCATCCCTTCCCTGCACGACATTCCATACCTTGACCAAATTAGTTGGCTTTCTAGCAGCCATTCAGAGACCCCCCATTAGAGTCTGGCGGTAGACCTGGAGCCTCTCCTTACCTTCTGCCGTGTTGAAATCCCATTCAGGCCTAGTTAAAGGAAAAAAGAAATCTATCTGGACTGGATTGGTGGTTGGGTTTCCATCCGCACCTGGAACCACTTTCCAGGCCTCATTGAGGATTCTTTCCCTCTCCTCAGTTGTTAACAGGACCTGTAAAAGCTGCTGGCAGTCGTCCCACATCGGCTGGTGGGTGAAAAGGACAAAGTCTAGCAAGTCAATAAGCCCAGCCAGTTTCTCAGAGAACTTAGGATTCTGAGCCTTCCAGTTGTAAAGGTCACTGGTGGAGAAAGGCCAATAGTGATGGGGCTAATTGCCATGCGAATCTGGGGGTCCCACAGCTCGCAAAGGCAGGGCTTTAATAGTAGAGTCGGGGGCTATGGCTGACAGCTCCCTCTGAGTCCTTTGTCTGGTACAGGGTGGGTTTCGTACTGGAAATGCAACTGCTCCTGGAGCTCTGCCTCCCAGCATTCCTGGAGCTCCACCTGAAACTCTGCCTACCAGCATCCCTGGAATTCTGCCTGGAACTCCACCTACCAGCATGGGAGGCTCACCCCTCTGTGGGCTCCCAGGGGGCTGATATGGGGGAGGAAAGATTAGTTCTTCTTCAGTCCCTCCCTGTAGGACAGGGTAAAGGGGGATGGACGGCTGAATAGGTCTCTTTTCTTCCTCTTTCTTCTTCCTAGTCTCCTGTAGGACAAGAACGGGTTCGGGCGAAGGAGGAGGAAGGAAGGGTTCCAGCCATGATGGCGGCGTCTCCACAAGGTCCTGCCAGGTCACAATGTAAGGAAGTTGGTCAGGATGGCCTTGTTTGGGCTGAGCTATGACATCCCTGACCCGGTTAATGGTAGGGAGATTGAAGGTCCCCCCCAACAGCCATCCAACCTGGAAAGTCAGCCACTCGCTGGAACAGAAAACCTGCCATCGACCCCTTCGAACTTCCACACTGAGGTTGTTAGCCCTTTCCCGCACCTCTTTGAAATGATCCATCATAATGCTTAAAGGCGTAGTTTGAGTCTGTCCCATGTCCATCAAGTGAGTCCACAGATTAAGACAGAAAAACATGATCACAGACAAACAGAGGGTCCACACACAAAAAGAACAGCCTTCCATCCTTGTGGAATCAAAACTGAAAGCGGGAGTGACCCACTAGATTCAGACCCTGGAGGGGAAAGTCCTTTCCTTCCAGTCTCAATTCATGGAGGGGAAAGTCCCTTCCCTCCCAGGAAGATTGGAATGTCTTCCAAGTCTTCCAGCCCATGGCCTTTTCCCAGCCCGTCCACCTAGACCTCTTCGGGCACTACCAGAAATGAGCTCACACAAAAGAGACAGACACTACCACGGCCAATCAGGCTTTCCGAGTTGGGTGTCCCTCAGGGGTCTTGGGGGTCCCAGCGAGCCCCCAAATGTTACACCAAGATTTTGTGATCCCCAAAGGCCACCAGTCAGCCCTGACTCTGATGCAAAAACATAGAGCCTTTATTCAAGCTAGCTCGAGCTCTGTCCCACACACGCTCACTGATGCAGTGGCAGGGCGGGGAAAGAGAGCAAGTTTCAGGAAAACAAAGGATTTATAGGGGGTCTGGGAGTAGTGGGTGGGGTAATGTGTGATTGGTCGAGGGAAGGATCAGGGTTTGGTTGCACATGGGGCAGAATGCAGTTGGCCCAATTTGGACTTGGGTCATTTCCTCTGCATCCCTATTGGCCGGTTTGAAAAGGGGTGGTTGAGCAACTGGAAACTTCGGGAACTCCATCTGATTTGACTCTATCAATATCCTCTCCTTTCATTCTAACAGCATTTACATTATCCATTATTATGAACAATACTCATAGCAGGGACTGACATTAGAGGAGTATGTGCACCTCAGAGAAACACTTTTTCTTGTCTCCTGATCAGCTGCTCACTCTGGAATTGTCTAAAGTTTTCCCATTTTGTCTTTATGCTTCCAGGGCTCTGAATGCCCTAATCTTCCTATCAGATGCCAACACAGACCCCTTTGGGTCAGCAGATAAATGTAGCACTAGTGAGAGATGCGGGGAAATTTCAGTTTATAAATATACTTTTATATATTGTGTGCAAGCTTGTACTCAGGAAGAATGGAACTTTGATAAAACATTGACAAAAGAATATGCCCAACTCAGTGGTTGAGTGTTGACTTATGAACCAGAAGGTCATGGTTTGATTCCGTCAGGGCATATGCCTAGGTTGTGGGCTCGATCCCCAGTGTGGAGTGTGTAGGAGACAGCTGATCAATGTTTCTCATCATCAATGTTTCTGTCTCTCTCCTTCTCCCTTCCTCTCTGAAATCAAGTATACTTTTTTTCTTAAAAAAAGAAAATATTTCGGAGCAGATCAAAAATGATAATGAACACATATTTCCATTACTCTGTAAAAGTATTACTTTTGTTCAATTGTATTATGTGGGTTTGGACTACCCCTTTGGGTTCTTGTTCCACGAAGTTTGAGGAATAAAATTCACAGACTGAAAGATTTTTAAGCAACGTGTAGAAATTTACTATAAGGTAAGGTGACCAGATTTAACATTGGTAAAGTGGGACACCATTGACCAGGGTTTTTTTTTAAATTATTATTACTTAAAATATTACAAAGAGTAGTACATATGTCTCTTTCCAAAAATCGGGACTTTTTAAAAACGCCGAGGGATGCGGGACAAATTATTAAAAATCAGGACTGTCCCACCAAAAGCGGGACACCTGGTCACCTTACTGTAAGGGTATACAGACTCCCCTGGAGAAATGTGCCCAAAAGGGACTCCCAGGGGAAGGGTCCCCAAATGGGAAAAACCTGCTTTCTCTAATGGGAAGAATCTAGTTCATTTTCTGAGTTTCTTTGTCTACCAGTTTATATATGCTGGTAGCGCTTTATCTACCTCACTTTCTAATTGGACCCTTCCTTAATTTATATCCACTGGGCTCTCCTAATTGGTCACGCTCCTGCAGAATATCAGTTTCAAAGTCTGAACCCCACCAGGTGCCCCCCTCTTCCTTTCCCCCTTAACTTGTAGCATTCCTCTATCCTCTATGAATTCCTCTATTATCTGTCTTCTCCCACAGACCCCCTTTTTTGATACTGCCTTTCCTGTCTCTAAAATCCCTTTCAATTTCAAGGGGAAATGAAGTATATTTTTAAAAACTGGGTTGATTCTGTATGTTTGTGTGTGTGGGTGTGTTACTATGTTCCCTCTAGCT